>MU774107.1:245373-283005 GCA_026770625.1 Nicotiana glauca
ACTGAAGGAAAACTCTTCGACCTCAACTGTCGAACCTGCCGATCTAGGATAGCTATCGACTCCTCCTCGTAAGACAGATCCTTTTCCAGCTGGACAGTACTGAAATCTAACACGTAGGCTGGATCGCCGTGATACCTCCGAAGCATGGACACATGAAACACTATATGCACGCCTGACAAGCTAGGTGGCAAGGCAATTATATAAGCCACATCTCCCACACGATCCAAAACCTCAAATTGGCCAATGAACCTAGGGCTAAGCTTGCCCTTCTTCCCAAATCTCATCACGCCCTTCATAGACGATACAGGGAGCAATACTCGCTCACCAACCATGAAAGCAACATATCGAACCTTGCGCTCTGTATAACTCTTTTGCCGCGACTAAGCCGAACGAAGCCTGTCCTGAATGATCTTGACCTTATCCAAGGCCTCCTAAACTAAATATGTACCCACTAGCCGAGCCTCTCCCGGCTCAAACAATCCGACTGGAGACCGACATCGCCTACCATACAGCACCTCATATGGGGCCATCTGAATGCTGGATTGGTAGCTGTTGTTGCAAGCAAACTTTGCTAAAGGAAAAAACTGGTCCCACGAGCCTTCAAAATCAATTACACAGGCTCGGAGCATATCTTCCAATATCTGAATAGTCCTCTCAGACTGGCCATCCGTCTGAGGATGGAATGCTGTGCTCAACTGAACCTGGGTGCCTAACTCCTGCTGAACTGCTCTCCAGAAGCACGAGGAAAACTGCGTACTTCGGTCCGAAATTATAGATGCCGGTAACCCATGAAGGCAAACAATCTCCCGGATGTAGATCTCGGCTAACCTCTCCGGCGAATAGGTGGCTACAACAGGAATAAAATGTGCTGACTTGGTCAGCCTATCAATAATGACCCAAGTAGCATCAAACTTCTTCCGAGTTATCAGAAGTACAGTAACGAAATCCATGGTAATCCTCTCCCACTTCCACTCGGGAAGCTCAATCCTCTGAAACAAACCACTAGGCCTCTGATGCTCATACTTGACCTGCTAACAGTTCAAACAACTAGCCACATATGCAACAATATCTTTCTTCATCCTACGCCACCAATAATGCTGCCGCAAGTCCTGGTACATCTTCGCGGTGCCCGGGCGAATAGAATAACGAGAACTATAGGCCTCCGCTAAGATCAACTCTCAAATCCCATCAACATTGGGCACACAAACTCGCCCCTGCAACCTCAAAACACCATCATCACCTAAAGTCACCTTCGTGGCACCGCCACGCTGCACCGTGTCTCTCAGGACACACAAATGGGGATCATCAAACTGCCGATCACGGATACGCTCCAATAATGAAGAACGAGCGACCGTGCCGGCTAATACTCTGCTAGGCTCATAAATGTCCAACCTCACAAGACGATTGGCCAAAGCCTGAACATCCAAAGCAAGCGGTCTCTGGATGACCGGAACATAAGCAAGACTACCTATTCTGGCGGACTTCCTACTCAATGCATCGGCCACTACATTGGCTCTCCCCGGGTGGTAGAAAATAGTAACATCATAATCCTTCAATAGATCTAACCACCTCCACTGCCTCAAGTTTAACTCCTTCTACTTGAACAAGTATTGCAAACTCTTTTGATCAGTGTACACCTCACACGTCACACCATATAAATAATGCCTCCAAATCTTCAAAGCATGAACAATGGCTGCCAACTCTAGATCATGAACCAGATAATTTTTCTCGTGGATCTTCAATTTCCTCGAAGCATAAGCAATGACTCTGCCATCCTGCATCAATACCGCACGAAGCCCAATACGGGAAGCATCACAATAAACTGTATAAGGCCCTGAGCTTGAAGGCAAAACTAATATCAGTAACGTAGTCAGAGCTGTCTTGAGCTTCTGAAAGCTCTCCTCACACTCGTCTGACCACCTAAACTGGGCACCCTTCTGGGTCAACCTGGTTATCGGGTCTGCTATAGATGAAAACCCCTCCACGAACCGACGATAATAACCTGCTAACCTCAAAAAACTCTGAATCGCAGTCGTTGATGCTGGTCGAAGCAAGTTCTTAACTGCCTCAATCTTCTTCGGATCCACCTAAATGCCCTCTGCTGATACAACATGACCCAGAAATGCAACCGAACTCAACCAAAACTCACACTTCGAGAACTTAGCATACAACTGACTATCCTTTAGAGTCTGAAGAACCACTCTGAGGTGCTGCTCGTGCTCCTCTCGGCTACGGGAGTACACCAGAATATCATCAATAAAGACTATCACGAATAAATCTAGATAAGACCTGAACACTCGGTTCATCAACTCCATAAATGCGGCTAGGGCATTGGTCAACCCAACAGACATGACCAAAAACTCAAAATGCCCATACCGAGTGCGAAATGCTGTCTTAGGGATATCAGACGCCCTAATCCTCAGCTGATGGTAGCCAGATCTCAAGTCTATCTTTGAGAAATCCTTTGCACCCTGAAGCTGGTCAAACAAATCATCAATCCTCAGCAGTGGATACTTGTTCTTCATCGTCACCTTGTTCAATTGCCGGTAATCAATGCACATCCTCATCGATCCATCTTTTTTCTTTACAAATAACACCGGTGCATCCTAAAAAGAAACATTAGGCTTGATAAAACCCTTCTCTAGCAAATCTTGCAACTGGTCCTTTAACTCCTTCAACTCTAGCGGGGACATACAATACGGAGGAATTGAAATGGGCTGCATTCTTGGGGCCAGATCAATACAAAAATCAATATCCCTATCTAGCGGCATACCCGACAGGTCGGAAGGTAAAACCTTGGAGAAATCCCAAACAATAGGAACAGAGTCAATAGAAGGAACCTCTGTGCTGGAATCACAAACATACGCCAGATAAGCTAGACACCCTTTCTCGACCATGCGTCGAGCCTTTACATATGAAATAACACTGCGGGTGGCATGACCTGAGGTCCCTCTCCACTCCAATCGGGGAAAATCTAGTAAGTCCAAGGTCACGGTCTTTGCATGGAAATCCAAGATAGCATGATAGAGGGACAACCAATCCATTCCTAATATCACGTCAAAATCTACCATGTCTAAGAGCAATAAATCAGCACGGGTCTTAAGACCCTCAAACACTACCACAGAGGAACGATGAACTCGGTCGACCACTTTAGAATCACCTACTGGTGTAGATACATAAACAGGGATACCCAAAGCATCACTAGGCATAGCCAGGTAAGGTGCAAAATAGGACGACACATATGAATACGTAGACCCAGGGTCAAATAGCACTGAAGCATCCCTATCACAGACAAGAATAGTACCTGTAATAACAGCATCTGAAGACTCAGCCTCTGGCCTAGCTGGAAAAGCATAACACGGGTTGGGCCCCACCTCGCTGAACCATGTCTCTGGGACGATCGACTACTGGCTGACCTCTACCTCTGCCGTTCCGAGATCCACCACTACGGTCACTACCTCCACCTCTATGATCCCTACCCCTGCCTGTAGCTGGCTGGGCGAGCTGTGGATCGCCTGATGCCTGAATCATAGGGCGAGGACCCTGCTATTGAGAGTTGCCCGAGGCTCGAGGGTAAAACTAGATAATGTGACCGGGGTCACCACAACCATAACAAGCCCTCAACTGCTGAGACTGCTGGCCCTGTCGAACTGAATGTCCTCCCCTGAAGCTATGAAGTGGAGGTGTACTAATGGGCTGCTGATCAGAATAATGCCGCTGAGAACCACCACCGCTTGGAGTACCATGAGAAACCTGGAGTGCTGACTGAAAGGGTCTCGGTGAATAACCTCTACCATATGAATCCTTCCTCTAGTCGAGGTACTACTGAACCTACCATAATGATGAGGCCTCTTATTCGACACCTGACCACCTCCCCGTGCAAGGGCCATCTCAACTCTGCGGGCCGCATTGGCCGCCTCCTGAAAGGAAATCTCACTACCAGCTCCCATGGCCATCTAGAGACGGATCGACTGAATCAATCCATCAATAAACCTTCGTACCCTCTCTCGCTCTGTGGGGAGTATAACAATAGCATGGCGCACCAAGTCAATGAATCGAGTCTCATACTATGTGACTGTCATGGAGCCCTGCTGGAGGCACTCAAACTGCCTGCGAAGTGCCTCCCGTTGAGTGACTGGGAGAAACTTCTCCAAAAACAATTCCGTGAACTGATCCCATGTCCATGCTGGAGACCCTACTGGTCTAGACAAACAATAATCCCTCCACCAAGTCTTGGTGGATCCTGCAAGTCGGAAGGTGGAAAATCGACCCCGTTGGTCTCCACAATACCCATGGTCCTATGGATCTCATGGCAGCTGAATAAGAAATCCTGGGGATCCTCTGATGAAACACCGTTGAATGTGGTGGTGAAGAGCTTGGAGAACCGATCAAGTCTCCACAAGGCATCTGAAGACATTGTTGCTCCATCGCCGGCCTGTGCTGCAATACCTGGCTGAGCTGTCACAGCTGGCTGAACCACTGGGACATGAGCCTGGGGAGCTACCTGCTTCGGAATACGTGTAGCAGGAGTCTGAACTCCTCCTCCAGCCTAGGAAATGGTTGGTGCTACTGGCAGCAAACCCGCTCTAGTGACACTCTCCATAAAGCCTGCCAATCTAACTAAAACATCCTGAAGATCTGGGGTGACCATGACCCCTCCTGGGACCTGAGTTGGGCCCACCGGAGCTGTTGGGGCTGGAACCTCCTCATCATAGTCAATATGAGGATCCACCTCTGGGACTTCTGCCCGGGACTGAGCTCTGCCCCTACCTCGGCCTCTGCCCCTCGCAGGAGCTGCTGCTGGGGGCTTGGGCTACTGTGCGGTAGAAGAGGAAGCGCGTGTTCTCGCCATCTGCGAAAGAACAGAGTAGAAAGACAATCAGTATTTGAGAAACAAAATCGCACTACAAGAAAGATCAAAAGCGAAACTTTTCCTAACTCCGTAGCCTCTGGGGATAAATACAGACGTCTCCGTACCGATCCCTCAGACTCAACCAAGTTTGTCCGTGAGTAGCGAGACCTATGAAACTTAGAGCTCTGATACCGACTTGTCACGACCCAGATTTCCCACTATCGGGAGTCGTGATGGCGCCTACTTTCGGAGCTAAGCAAGCCAAGAATTTAAACATTTTCAGTTAACAACACAACAATAATAAAATAACGAGTCTTTAAATAAAAGCGGAAGTCTTTAAAACATAAATAACTGAAAACCCAAAATGCGGAAGTTTAACATTTCATTACCCAAGACTGGAGTCGCTACCTCACGAACCACTAAAGAGTGCTACAAACAAGTCTGAATAGAAAATACATAGTGTATGTCTCGGTACAATGAAAACAAACTAAAAATGTGGAAAGGGACTTCGGCCCGCGAACGCCAGCTAGGCTACCTCGTAAGTCCCTAGACTAAAGTCAGCTCCCGATCAGTATACTACTGCTGTGGTCCAAAAGCTGCTCCGGTACCGTGATCTGTGCAAAAAGCACAGAAGTGTAGCATCAGCACAACAAACCCCATGTGCTAGTAAGTGTCTGGCCTAACCCTGACGAAGTAGTGACGAGGCTAGACAGGACTACCAATCAACCTGTACATTTCAATATATGTATATGCAATAAAAGGGAAGAATACATAAATTAAACAGTTAAAAGGGAAGGAAGCATACTATGGGAAGTACAATGCGGATATAAATTCAACAATTTAAGTAAGAAACAGGGCAACAGCCATAATTAACGAGAGCAGGAAAAATCAACAGTTGCACGGCATCTACCTTCGTGCTTTTACTCTCATTCTCAACAAAAGCAATCAAATAAAGTGCATGGCATCACCGTTCGTTCTTTCCCTCACACCACTCTTATATCATGGCACTGAATGATCCTTCGTGCAATTATAATCAAATCAGAACACGGAATGTCCTTTCATGCATAAATAATCAAAACATGGCACGGAATGACCCTTTGTGCAAATATAATCAAAACGTGGCACGGAATGACCCTTCGTGCAAATATATTCAAAACATGGCACGGAATGACCCTTCGTGCAAATATATTCAAAACATGGAACGGAATGACCCTTCGTGCATTATCACTCTTCCTCACCCAAACAGCAATCACAACCAAACGGGCGAAGGAATAAGCAAATAATAAGAAATGTCCCGGCAAGGGAAAACACAATTAAACAGCTAAATCCCGGCAAGTGAGCAACAATAATAACTTTCTCATCCCGTCAAGGGAGACAATCAATATACTCAAATCATCCCGGCAAGGGATTTATTATATCTCTTTCCATTTCTTTCAGTTCTTACTCAATAGTATTTTTATCGTTCGAGCCAATGCTCCAAGGAGTTCACAATTCATAACTAATCCTCATACTCTTCACATTATGTAGAATTCGTCAATTAGCATGGAAGAGTCCCAAAATATCAGAATAAGTACAAACAAGGACCCACGGTCATACTAGACACCGGTGTATAGATACTCATCACCATGCCTATACACCGTACTCGATCATTTAGCAAATAGCAATAAATAACACTCTAATCCTATTCCCTCAAGTCAAAGTTAGATCAAACACTTACCTCGGTCCAAAGAATAGCAATCAATCCTCAATTACCGCATTTCCTATACAATCTGACTCCGAAATAATGATATCTAGGCATAATTAATTCAATCATATCAACAAAGACTCATTGGAAACATCCCATAGCCTAAATATGAAGTTTCTAGCATTCTTCCAAAAATACCAAAAGTTGACACCGGGCCCACATGGTCCAAACACGAGGCTCGGACCAAAACCTAGTCACCCATAACCCCACGAGTCCAAATATATAATTTTTTTGTAAGATTCGACCCCAAATTGAGGTTGAATCACCCAAAATTCTCAAAACCCTAACTCTACCCAAAAACCTTAATTTCTACTTTGATTTCATGATTTAGGCTTACAAACTTGCTAATTACTAAAGGAAAAGTGAAGGAAATGAGTGGGGAATTATTTACCCAAGTGGTATTCAAGAATAGGGGCTTTAATGGCTTCCTAAATCTTGGGAGAGAAGAGAGCTCGTTAAAAAAAATTTAGGAAATCCCGTATCTAATGTTCTATTTTGAACGTAAAAATTCACTGGGCGAAATTGCCCTTCGCGTTCGCGGGAAGGAGACCGCGTTTGCGAAGTGTAAACTGGGCAGGTCATCGCGAACGTGAAGTGTAAACTGGGCAGGTCATCGCGAGCGTGTGAAAGAGAACGCGAACGCATAGAAGAAAATGCTGGGGGTCTAGGAATTATTATACGCGAACGCATGAAGGGCCACGCGAACGCGTTGAGGAAGCTGGTAAAGCTACGCGTTCGCGAACTGTGGATTGCGAACACGAAGAAGGGATTTCTGGGGGTCCTAAAATTGGCTTACGCGTTCGTGAGGGTTGTGATGCGAACGCAAAGGGAGGGACCTGGGAAGCATCGCGAACGCGATCTGAAGGCCGCGAACGCGAAGAATGGAATGCATGTGCAAAATTTGCAGAAAATCTGTTATCATCATAAGTCCAAAACCACCCCGAAAACACTCCCGAGCCCTCGGGGCTCCCAACCAATCACACACACTAATTCAACATCATCCTACGAACTTATCCGTGCGATCAAATCGACATAATAACATCATAAACGAAGGAATAAAATCTCAAAATCATCACTTTTTCATCAAACTTCATAAACTTCATAAACTTACAAATTTTAGATATTTAGGTCCGAAACACGTCAAATGACGTCTGATTTTGACCAAACTTTGCAGAAAGCGCTTAACACATATTTAAGACTTGTTCCGAGCGTCGAAGCCAAAATACGAGCCCGATACCATAGTCTTTTAATCAATTTTCATTTCCATTTTCCTTAATAATTTCAGAAAAATAATTTCACAGAAAAATTCTTTTCCTCGGGTTCTAGACCTCGGATTTCGACTCCGGGCACATGCCTGAGTCTCATATTTTTCTACGGACCCTCCGGGATCGTCAAATTACGAGTCCAGGTCCGTTTACCAAAAATGTTGATCGGAGTCAACTTTAATAATTTTAAAGCTACATTTTGAAAATTTTCACAGAATTTAACATATAATCTTTCCGGCTACGTGCTCAGACTACGCACGCAAATTGAGGCAACTAAAAGTGAGGTTTTCAAGGCCTCAGAAGCACGAAAAAGGGAGAAATCCGGTGATGATCCTTTGGATCGTCACAAATAATCCCGGGCCCTCGGGGCTCCTAACCAAACACACACACTAACTCAACGACCTCATACGAAATTAATCGTGCGATCAAATCGCCAAAATAACATAAAAAACAAAGAATCAAACCTCAAAATCATTAATTTTTCATCAAACTTCCTAAGCTTCCATTTTTAGAGATTTAAGTCCGAAATACGTCAAATGATGTCCGATTTCAACCAAATTTTACAGAATTGTCTTAAACCACATATAAGACTTGTACAGGGTGTCGGAACAAAAATACGATCCCGATAACATAGTCTTCTGATCAAATTTCCTTTCCTTTTTCCTTAATTAATTTTAGAAAACAATTTCACACAAAAATTCATTTCTCGGGCTTGGGACCTCGGAATTCGATTCCAGGCATGCGCCCAAGTCCCATATTTTTCTACGGACCCTCCGGGACCGTCAAATCATGGGTCCGGGTCCGTTTACCCAAAATGTTGCCCAAAGTCAACCTTAATCATATTAATATCAAAATTCATCAATTTCTACACAAAATTCATATTTAAGCTTTTCGGCTATGTGCCCGGACTACGCACGCAAATTGAGGTGACTAAAAGAGAGGTTTTCAAGGCCTCGGAAGCGCAGAAAAGAGAGAAAATAGGTGATAACCCTTTGGGTCATCAAATTCTCCACCTCTAAAACAACCGTTCGTCCTCGAACGGACAAAAGGAAGAAGTACCTGAATCGGGAAATAGATGAGGATAACGGCTCCGCATCTCAGACACGGACTCCTGAGTCGATGCCTCAGGAGGCTGACCTCTCCAGTGGACATGCACTGAAGGAAAACTCTTAGATCTCAACTGACGAACCTGCCGGTTTAGAATAGCTACCGGCTCCTCCACATAAGACACACCCTTGTCCAACTGGACAGTGCTGAAATCTAACACGTGGGCTGGAACATCGTGATACCTCCGAAGCATGGACACATAAAATACTGGATGCACGACTGACAAGCTAGGTGGCATGGCAAGTCTATAAGCCACCTCTCCCACACGATTTAGAATCTCAAATGGACCAATGAACCTAGGGCTAAGCTTGCCCTTCTTCCTGAATCTCATCACGCCCTTCATAGGCAGCACTCGGAGCAAGACCCGCTCACCAACCATGAAAGCTACATCCCGGATTTTACGATCTGCATAACTCTTTTGCTGCTATTAAGACGAACGAAGCCTGTCCTGAATGATATTGACCTTATCTAAGGCATCCTGAACTAAATCTGTACCCAATAACCGAGCCTCTCCCTGCTCAAACCATCCAACTAGGGACCGACATTGCCTACCATACAATGCCTCATATGGGGCCATTTGAATGCTGGACTGGTAGCTGTTGTTGTAGGCGAACTCTGCTAAAGGCAAGAACTGATCCCATAAACCTCCAAAGTCGATAACACAATCTCGGAGCATATCCTCCAAACTTTGAATAGTCCGCTCGGACTGACCGTCCGTTTGAGGGTGAAACATCATGCTCAACTCAACCTGTGTGCCCAACTCTCGCTGAACTACACCCCAGAAGCGCGAGGTAAACTGCGTACCCTGATCCAAAATGATAGATACCGGCACACCATGAAGGCAAACAATCTCTCGGATATAAATCTCAGCTAACCTTTCGGATGAATAGGAGACTGCCACAGGAATGAAATGTGCTGACTTGGTCAGCCTATCAACAATGACCCAAACTCCATCAAACTTTTTCCGAGTCAACGAAAGTCTGGTAACAATATCCATGGTAATTCTCTCCTACTTCCACTAGGGAAGCTCAATCCTCTAAAACAAACCACCAGGCCTCTGATGCTCATACTTAACATGCTGATAGTTCAAACATCAAGCCACATATGCAATAATATCTTTCTTCATCCTACGCCACCAATAATGCTGCCACAAGTCCTGATACATCTTCGCGGTGCCCGGGTGAATAGAATACCGAGAACTATGGGCCTCCGCTAAGATCAACTCTCGAATCCTATCGATATTGGGGAAACAAATTCGCCCCTGCAATCTCAAAACACCATCGCTATCTAAGGTCACCTTCGTGGCACCTCCACGCTGCACCGTGTCTCTCAGGACACACAAATGGGGATCATCAAACTGCTGATCACGGATACACTCCAATAATGAAGAACGAGCGATCGTGAAAGCTAACACTCCACTAGGCTCAGAAATAGCCAATCTCACAAATCGATTGGCCAAGGCCTGAATATCCAAAGCAGGCAGTCTCTGGCTGACCGGAATATAAGCAATACTACCCATGCTAGCGGACTTCCTACTCAATGCATCGGCCACCGCATTAGCTTTCCCCGGGTGATACAAAATAGTAACATCATATTCTTTCAATAACTCCAACCACCTCCTCTGCCTCAAATTCAACTCCTTTTGCTTGAACAAGTACTGGAGACTCTTATGATCAGTGTACACCTCACACGTCACACCATTTAGGTAATGCCTCAAAATCTTCAATGCATGAACAATGGCTGCCAACTCTAGATCATGAACCGTATAATTCTTCTCATGGATCTTCAACTTCCTCGAAGCATAGGCAATGACTTTGCTATTCTACAATAATACTGCACCAAGCCCAATACGGGAAGCATCACAATAGACTGTATAAGGCCCTGAACCTATGGGACCGGTGCTGAAGTCAGAGTTGTCTTGAGCTTCTGAAAGCTCGCCACACACTCGTCTGACCATCTGAACTAGGAACCCTTCTGGGTCAATCTGGTCATCGGGGCTGCAATAGATGAAAATCCCTCCACGAACTGACGATAATAGCCTACTAACCCCAAGAAACTCTGAATCTCGGTAGTTGATGTTGGTCGATGCAAGTTCTTGACTGCCTCAATCTTCTTCGGGTCCACCTGAATACCCTCTGTTGATACGACGTGACCCAGAAATGCAACTGAACTCAACCCGAACTCACACTTTGAGAACTTAGCATATAACTGACTATCCTTTAAAGTCTGAAGAACCACTCTGAGGTGCTGCTCGTGCTCCTCCTGGCTGCAAGAGTACACTAGGATATCATCAATAAAGACTATCACGAACAAGTCCAAATACGGCCTGAAGACTCGGTTTATCAACTCCATAAATGCTGTTGGGGCATTGGTCAACCCAAATGACATGACCAGGAACTCATAATGCCCATACCGAGTGTCGAATGCTATCTTAGGGACATCAGATGCCCTAATCCTCAGCTGATGGTAGCCAGATCTCAAGTCTATCTTTGAAAACACCTTTGCACCCTGAAGCTGGTCAAACAAATCGTCAATCCTCGACAGTGGATACTTGTTCTTAATCGTTACTTTGTTTAACCGCCGGTAATCAATGCACATCCTCATCGAACCATCTTTTTTCTTCACAAATAACATTGGCGCACCCCAAGGAGAAACACTAGGTCTAATGAAACCCTTCTCTATCAAATCTTGCAACTGATCCCTTAACTCCTTCAACTCTGGCGGGGCCATGCGATACAGTGGAATGCAAATGGGTTGAGCACCCGGAGCCAAATCAATACAAAAATCAATATCCCTGTCGGGCGGCATACCCGGCAGGTCTGAAGGGAAAAATTCGGGGAACTCCCGAATAATAGGAACAGAATCAATAGACCGGACCTCTGCGTTGTAATCGCGAACATACACCAAATAAGCTAAAACCCCTTCTTGCCCATGCGTCGAGCCTTCACATATGAAATAACTCTACGGGTGGTATGCCCTGGGGTCCCTCTCCACTCCAAATGGGGCAAATCTGGCAAAACCAAGGTCACGGTCTTTGCGTGACAATCCAAAATGACATGATACGGGGAAAACCAATCCATCCCTAATATAATGTCAAAATGCACCATGTCTAAGAGCAATAAATCAACACGGGTCTCAAGACAACATAACTTATACACAGTTAAGGTCTAAATTTTTAAAAATCCTAAGAACGGTGTTTAAGTCAGAACCAAAATTCAGAAAAGAAGTCCGAATCAGGCATGCCTGATGGTTGTGGCCATTTTGAACTAAACAGGGGGAAATTCCAATTTTATTTAAGTAATTACCTAAGGCTTGCCTTGGCGTGAGCAAAATTTAGTAATTATTCAAAATTGCTAAGACAATTTGGAGCTTATTATTACCTAAAACATGTTGTTCTAGTTGCAGAGATTATTACCAGTTATTCAGAAACTTGCAATGTAAAACTAGTACCTTATTACCCTTTTATGAGTCAATAATTAACTAGGTATTTTAAAATGCAAACAGGATCCTAGAACATGTTTTCTAATGTGCACATGTAGATGACAGAGTTCCTAAGACATGGTTGCTAGATGAAAGAATTGCAGAATCATTAAGGAACAACCTCAGAGTAACAGTTTCTGTTTTATTTATTCGTCCTAGAAGCAGGATTTCTAAGTGATGGATACGAAGCAGCATGGATTAATGAATGAGATGCTGAAGCAGGAAGCATGAACTCTAAGAACATGTTTTCTAATGCATTGTATGAATCCTAAACATGATTTCTATTGCACAACTTGGAATATAAACCTAATAACATGTTTTCTACCCTTTAACAACTATAACATGCATATTTTCCCCTCCCTTTTCACTAGCTAACCCCATAATTATTTACAAATTATTACAAACCAAGTGATTGAATTACATAAGACAAATGCAAAAAATAAGAATCTACAATCATAGGAAGCCTGATCTTGACTTCCAGTCTGAGTTATGTAATTAAACACCTCAAATGCTAATACTTTACCAAAGCCATTCTCATACCTGGGTGTGTCAGAGTTCTCTAGGGATCTCAAGGGATACCGAGAAGTTCTCACACCCATATTGCATAACCAAGAGTAAGTGTAGTATGTAAGGGCCAGCCCTTATGTGTCCAGGTTCAGAGGGAGCTCAAGGGTCCCAAAGCAAGGCTTACACAAGAGGGGCAAAACCTAATGATCTAAGAGTGCATGTGAGAATGCTGGACATAAGCTCATAGGAGTTGAGCTGGAAAATAGTTTTAAAAACAACATGTTTAAAGTGAGTTTATAAAACAACAGTAAGACTGCGTAATAAAACAATTTCTGAGAGGGAAAGGGGTAGGAGCACACACAGAACCAGTTTATAAAGGATTACATACTTCAGCAGTTACAAACAGGTACATTATAGAGGGGTTGGGGACATAGAAGACCTAAATCAGTAACATATAGTTAGTCATGAATTAGGTACATTGTAGACATGCTAGCTGAAGGATATAAAAAGGAATAAGTAAATATACTGATCACATTTTGAACAAAGAAGGGCATAATTTAAAGCATGCTGAGTAAAACAATAAGCAAACAGTACAGCCCAACAGCATGAACTATTAAGTTAGAAAGAGACATTGATTGACAACAAGGGAATACATAGGTTTGGGTTTTAGAATTTAAACTAGGAACATACCAGTTGAAGGAGCAAAATGCAGAAAAAAAAATGTAAAGCAATCAGAGTTCCAAAACCTAGCCTTAGCTTTTAGCTAACTAGACAAGGCAGTAGCACAAGTAGCAGAGAAAGAAAAGAGAGTTTGAATGTGTAAATGTGTGTTTTTGAACTCAGTTCTTCGTTTCTTGTTAATGAAAACATTAGGGTATTTATAGCTTTAAAAACGAGTAGAAAAATAAGGTAACTAGTAAAAGTTTAACACAGATATGGAAATAATCACAATCAGAATTAATTAATACATGTACTTCCCTTTAATAAGGGAATTACTGCTTAACGGATACTAACAGGAGTAATTAAGAAAAGAAAATCAATTTGAGAAAGATTGATTTCTGACCATATAGGGGATAGTAAAAGTATAGAGTAAATAATTGAGTCTAAGTACAAAATATATTTAACTTTGGGAAAGGATTCAACAAGGTAAAGCATCACAGCAAAGGAAGGGATTCAATCAATTTAAACAAAATGAGTGAAACCAGGGGTTTATAAGAAAATATTTACAATTAGTCGTGACTTGAGGAAATCAAGATTAATCAAGAAAGACTTAAGATTCTGCACTTTCCCATATAAATAGAGAAGAATAAACATGCAAGGCCAAACATATTGGCAAAAGAAGCAACCATATAAACATACAACAGTCACAAGAGTAGGCTAGGGCTCAGTAGTAAAAGAACCTACCCGAAGCATAGTAGTCAACAAAGTCAAGCAGTCACATAGAAGCAGAAATGAAGGAAACAGTTTAACACATAGTTACATGTAGAGAAGATCAGACCAACACATCGAAATAATTAAAGGAAGTCTTTGAAAACTCCCAATAACAAGTGAGAAGAGTTTAAGAAAATTAGGGTTTTAACAATAGTCGAGATAAAAGATGATACGAATTCTGAATGAGTCAACAAAGAAAAGGATCTAAACACAAAGAACTTAATCGAAACAAGTATACATACAAACAAACAAACAAAGACATTTCAGAACCCGGATAAAATTAGAAATACCTAGGGTTTTAACGCGATGAGCCAGGTAGAAGAAGAAACATAAGCAAATCGTTTAAACACAGTAAAATCATAAAATAACACTAAAATTTGTAGAAGAGATATTCTAAAGAGATTAAGAAAACCCTAGTCGTTGAAGACGAAGAGTCATTTTGGAAGAAATCAAAAAAACCTTTGAGAAGAACATCAAAATGTTTATGACATACACAGATCTGAAAGAAAACCGGAAAGCACTTAAAGCTAGGGTTTCAGAGAACCCAGAAAATGAGAAAGACTTTGAAAAGTTACCGATCTAGCTGGAAAAGTCAAAGATCTAACTCGAACAGCCATGGATGGCCTGAAAGAGACCATGGAAAGAAGTTGAACAAAGACTGGACTAGATCTTATTGAGATCTGTCCACGAAACCATGAAAACAAATAACCAGGAGACATAGGAGATCGGTACACGTCTCAAACAGCCGTGGGAGTCCATGAATTGTGTGGGGGTTGAAGGGAATTAAGGTGGATTTGGGTGGCGGCGGCTAGGGTTTAGGTGTGATTGCAGAGAGAATTGGAGAGGAGGGGATTCAAGGGCGGTTAGTTGGTAATAAATGATTTAGGATAGGGGTCCTTCTGGGTTTAAAATGGTAAGGTGTAAGGGTAGGTAGGGATCCAGGTTTGGGTTGAGTTTAAAGGATTAGTGTCGGGTTTAAATTGGAATTGGGCTGGGGAATTGGGATTCGATTTGGGCTGAATTTGAAAGCCAATTTTGGCTATAACGTAAATAGCCACTTTTTCCCTTTTTAACTTATAAAAATAGCAAATAGTTTTCTGAAAATAAATTCAAAAGTACTAAAATGATTTATAATACATAATTAACAATATAAAAATACAAGACTCAATTTTATAAATATAAAACACAATTAAACCTTATAAATGGCTAATATTATAATTATGCAATTTAACGTTAAAAATAATAAATAAAATTTTAAAAAATATATTAAAAATACCTTAGCCATATTTTGGCATAAATATAGAAATCCAATAGATAAATAATCAAAATAATATTTTTGGAAATAATTACTAGGACTTAATGGATAAAAAGGGAGAAAATAAACCAATTTAAACCTTTAATAATTATGAAAAAATAATAAGACACTTGGACATGCTTATATATGCATATATATGTTATTTTGAAGTTATTTTGTATACTGAAAATATATAGGAAAAAATTGGGTATCAACAACTGTCCCTCTTTACCCGAGAAGGATAAAAGAGTTTTCGGGTAAAGAAATGATGGCCAATTTTGACCGAGCAAAATGATTTTGAAAGATTTAGGCCGCAAATCAGCTTCCGAGCTGCATACATATCCCTGATTTTATAGGAATTGGGTCGTGTGTAGTTCAGGATTCACCGATCGAATATACCGATGAGGCGATTTCAAGAACTGATGCAACATCTAGGGCTGGGTGAGTGGACGAGTTTACGGGAATGGTTAAGTTTGATATGGCTGTGGGCAGTGGAGCAAAACAGATCCCGCTGGGACGGCCATTGCTTGCCGGTTTACCTGCAATTAAGCAATATAAGCATATATTATGTGTAAATTTAAACATGATATAAATTCCCGTTTGACCATGAATGTTGTCTTTGGATGGTTAGGAATGGTGTCCTCAGACCATGATGTCTTGGGCCATGAAGCGTATGATCAAGGATTTAAAGGCCGTGAAATGATATTCTCGGGCTATGAGGATGGTGCCTCCGAACCATGACTCCTTTGAATAATGATATGCAAGAGTTTGAAAGAGCTCCTCGGGCCATGACATGGTGTTCTCGGGTTATGAAGATGGTGCCTCCGAATGATGATGCCTTTGGATGAGTTGGAAATATTTCAACCCATGAAAGGATGCAGTAGCATGTGCGATCTTTCAACCGTACAGATGTAGTATGTGGCGATCTTTCAGCTGTGCAATGCAGTATGTGGCGATCTTTCAGCCATGCAGGTGCAGTATATAGCGATCTTTCAGCCGTGCAATATAGAATGTGGCGATCTTTCAGCCATACAAGTGCAGTATATTGCGATCTTTTAGCCATGTAGATGCAGTATGTGGTGATATTTCAGCTATGCAGATGCAGTATATGGCGATCTTTCAGCCATGCAGATGCAGATGGAGATAACGTCTAGTCTCGGAAGGCAGAATGGTAGACTTATGCAAAGATGCGAATGCAGATAGAGATAGAGTTTAGTCTCGGAAGGAAGAATAGTAGCCTTATGCAAAGATGCGAATGCAGATAGAGGTAGCGTTTAACCTTGGAAGACATAATAGTAGCCTTCTGCAAGATGGAAGGCAAAATGGTAGCCTTATACAAGTTGGAAGGCAGAATGGTAGCCTTATGCAATGCTGATGCAATAGAGGTAGAGCTTAACCTCAGAAGGCAGAATAGTAGCCTTATGCAAGTTGGAAGGCAGAATGGTATCCTTATGCAATGCAGATGCAGATAGAGGTAGTGCTTAACCTCAAAAGGCATAATAGAAGCCTTATGCGAGAAATAAGATAACAAATGACAGTAGAGTTTTCTTAGCTGATAGCATATTGCGGCGTTGTGATTACTGGGAGCATTGTGACATACGAGACATCACTGGTGTGCGGATAGAAAATGTTGGCAAGTGTAATGGTTAAGAGAGTCGTATTCTTGAACAATGTTTGTTCCATGAGTGTGCAGTATGTTTTAATGATTTCGCAATCCTTGTTCCAGCATCCAAAGAAAAATTGTGAGTGTTGTAAAGGGGGAAAGGTTAGTTCGTATCCTCGTTGGCTTTGCTTGACTCATTCTACTTTGATCTGGTGATACCAGTTGTACCATTGGGGCAGCGTTGCTAAACGAAGCAGTTTTAATAATAAACATGCATGATTTTTGTAAAAGTATAACATAGATATATAATTAAAATAGTTTTTAGATGAACCGATGACTGTGACGTGGTTCGAGACACTATAACCTCTCTCGCTACAAAATTTTGAGAGTCCTCTTCGAAATTCTGCCCCAGTTTTATAGGTTGACGTTTCTAACTGTTGCTCGTTCGGTGATCGGCTGAAATTACTTTGGAATTTTGAGGGTCCTCAAAATTCTTCCCTAGTTTCCAATTTTGGGGGAAATGAAAATTTTATTGAATTGTGATCGAACCCATAAGGCTGCCTACGTATCCCCTCATAAACGGGAATTGGGTTAGGCATACTTCAATTTACATCATATAAGGAAAGCATAAAGATTACACATAGTAACACTTGACTGCATCTGAATAAATTGGCTTTGGTCAAACTTCTCCGTCCATTTCTACAAGTATGAGGGCTCCTCCTGTCAAAACCTAGTGAACCATGTATGGGCCCTGCCAGTTGGGAGAGAACTTCCCTTTGGCTTCATCTTGATGTGAAATTTTTTTCTTTAATACCAGCTGTTATGGTATGAACTGTCTTGGCTTAACTCTTTTGTTAAAGGCTCTGGACATTCTGTTCTGATGGAGTTGACCATGGTAGACCGCATTCATTCACTTTTCACCTACAAGGGCTAGTTGCTCGTAACGATTCTTCACCTACTCTGTGTTGTCGAGCTCAGCTTCATGTATGATCCTTAGGGAAGGAATTTATACTTCGGTGGGGATGACGGCCTATGTACTATAAACCAGCATATAAGGGATTTCCCCGGTTGATGTGCGGACTATGGTGTGATACCCCAATAGAGAAAATGATAACTTCTCATGCCACTGTTATGTTTCTCTATCATTTTTCTCAATATCTTCTTGATATTCTTATTGGCGGCTTCTATAGCTCCATTTATCTGAGGCCTGTAGGCTGTAAAATTCTTTTGTCTGATCTTGAAAGTTTCACACATAGCCTTCATCAAGTCATTGTTAAGGATGGAGACGTTATCAGTAATGATTGATTCTGGAATCCCAAATCGACAAACAATGTGGTTGTGGACAAAGTCTGCCACGACTTTCTTAGTTACTTCTTTGTAGGATGCTTCTTCGACCCATTTTGTGAAATAGTCGATGGTTACTAGGATAAACTAGTGTCCGTTGGAAGCGGCAGGTTCGATTAGTCCAATAACATCCATTCCTCAGGCGGCAAACGACCATGGTGAGCTTGTTATGTTGAGCTTGCTCGGTGGCACCTTTACCATGTCTGTATGAATCTGACAATGATGGAATTTTCGGACATACTGAATGTGGTCTGTTTTCGTAGTCATCCAAAATTAACCAGCCCGGATTATCTTCTTTACTAAGACAAAACCATTCATATATGGACCACAACTCCCAGCATGAATTTCTTCTAGTAGCCTGGATGCTTCGTTTATGTCCTCACATCTCAGTAATCCTAAATTGGGAGTCCTCCTATACAGGATTCCACCACTGTGGAAGAAGTTGTTGGACAATATCCAAAGTATGCATTTCTGAGTATGATTGGCAAGCTCCGGGTATCCTCCTTTTGCCAAATATTCCTGAATATCATGAAACCAAGGCTTTACGTCTGCTTCATCTTCAACATGGGCACAGTAAGCTGGCTGAGTATGCATTTTTACTAGAATGAAATCAATGAAATTCTTGTCGGGACGTTGTATCATAGATGATAGGGTAGCCAATACATCAACAAACTCATTCTGCACTCTGGGAACATGCTGGAATTCCGTCTTTATGAACCTCTTTCTCAATTCCTGTACATGATGCAGATATGGGAGTATCTTGGAGTTCTTGGTTTCCCATTCCTCTCATACCTGATGTATGAGTAAATTTGAATCTCCAATCACTAGTAGATCTTGCACGTTCATGTCAATGGCCATTTTGAGCCCTAAGATGCAGGCTTCATACTCTGCCATATTGTTGGTGTAGGGGAACCTGAGTTTGGCAGACACTAGATAATGCTGACCGGTTTCTGATACCAAGACTTCTCCTATGCCAACTCCTTTGAAGTTTTCGGCTCCATCGAAGATCATTCTCCAATTTTTATAGGATTCTGAAATGTCCACTCCTATGAATGATACCTCTTCATTAGGAAAATACATTTTTAAGGGTTTGTATTCTCCATCCATGGGGTTTTCGGTAAAGTGGTCTGTCAGTACCTGTCCTTTGACCGCTTTCTGATTCACGTAAATAATGTCGAACTCACTCAATAGGATTTGCCACTTGGCTAGCTTGATAGTGGGAATGGGCTTCTGAGATGTACTTCAAAGAGCCCATCCTTTATTTGAGGTACGTAGTATAGTTATAGAAATAATGTCTCAGCTTCTGAGCTACCCACGTCAAAGAATAACCGGTGCATTCCAAAAGAGTATACCGGGCCTCGTACGGGGTGAACTTCTTGCTGAGATAATAAATGGCTTGTTCCTGTCTTCCTGTTTTATCGTGCTGCCCCAAAATGCAACTGAAATCTCCATCTAACACTGCAAGGTAGAGTAATAAGGGTCTACCTGGGTCTGGTAGAACTAAGACTGGTAGTGCTGACAGGTACTCCTTGATTCTATCGAAGGCCTTTTGGAAGTCATCGGTCCATTTGGTAGCGGCGTCCTTCTTTAAAATTTTAAAGATTGGCCCATAGTTAACTGTAGATTGTGCTATGAATCAGCTGATGTAGTTCAGCCTTCCCAATAAACTTATCACATCTTTCTTGTTCTTTGGCAGTGGTAGTTCTTCAATGGCTTTGACCTTTGATGGATCCAATTCTATTCCTCGGTGTCTCACAATAAACCCAAGCAACTTCCCAGCAGGAACCCCAAATACACGCTTTGCGGGGTTTAGTTTCAGGTTGTACCTCCACAGTCTATTGAAAAACTTCTTCAGATCTTCTATGTGGTTAGTGGTCTTCTTGGATTTTATAATAACATCATCCACATATACCTCTATTTTCTTGTGTATCGTATCACGGAAAATGGTAGTCATGGACCTCATATAGGTGGCCCCTGCATTCTTCAGGCCGAATGACATCATTTTCTAACAATAATGAAAGCCTTTTTCTCAGCCTCTTCCTCATCCATCCAGATCTGATGATAACCAAGGAAGTAATATACAAATGACTGTAGCTCATGCTTGGTGCAATTATCAATCAGGATGTGCATATTCGGCAAAGGGAAGTCATCTTTCGGACTGGCCCGGTTGAGATCCCGGTAGTCGACACAGACTCTAACCTTACCTTATTTCTTTGACACTAGCACAATATTGGCTAACCATGTCGGGTACTCAACCACCCTGAGAACCTTAGCTTTGATCTGCTTGGTGACTTCTTCCTTAATTTTCAGACTTATGTTAGGTTTGAACTTTCTGAGCTTTTGCTTTACCGATGGACACATTGGATTGGTTGGTAGTTTGTGAGCCACAATAGACATACTCAAACCAGTCATGTCATCATACGACCACGCGAATATTTCCTCATACTCCTTTTGAAAATATGAGTATTCTTTCTTCTCTGATTGCGACAGGTGAATGCTGATCCATATTTCCTTGACGTTTTCTGCATCTCCTAGGTTGACAATTTCAGTCTCGTCCAGGTTGGACTTAGGTATGTTCTCAAATTTCTCAACTTCCTTGACAATCGCATTAGGTATGTCATCTTCTTCTGAATCAATGTATATTTGTCGCGTTATCTCATTGCATTTCACAGTCATTGGTTCATCCAGATAAGTAATAGTAATGTTGTATTGGTAAAGTAAGGAGGAAAATGATAGCAATTATTAATTCATAAGAAAAATTCAAACATGCTTTTGATAAATTGAATAACTATTTTGAACATTGAAGATCGTATTGCGGAAATTGAAAACAAATGCAAAAAGGAAATCATTTAGTAAATAAAGTAGTGAATAGTGCTTGTTTTAGCCTTGCTACCCTTAGGCTCGTCGGGTTCTGGTTGTCCTGATTGTCCAATTAATGAGATGTGCCCCTCTGCTTACATCTTGTATGGAAGTACCTTCCTTCCCCTCCTCCTCAAGAATAACACAAATATCATTGTTCTCTAAAAATAAGTTGTTTACTGCCGCGAGTGCTTCTTCTTCATCCGTCCTATAAATGATGTCGGCCTATTGGAAATTCTGCTCCAGATGCAGTATTGGTTGCTCTAACGGATAGTAAGGACCGCGCCATGGTGGTGACCAACTATTGAACTCTTCCCAGGTGTATTCATATCCCAAACCAAAGGTAGTGCCATGTTTCTTGAGTTTTATAGCTTTAGAGATCCCTTGGAGGTTCTTTCCGAGCCCTTAGCCAGGTTTGTACCCATTTCAATTCAACATACTCTTGATTTTGTTATCCCACCATTTGTTTTTGTCGATAGCATTGACCTGTTTGATGTGGTGGTAGGTTTCTCCACCCAGCTTTATTCTTCCCCCGATCGTCGGAATGGTCTAGCGAATGTATATAGGGTTGGTGTCGTCACCGTGAATGATCACTTCATGGTGATTCCATTCAAACTTTACTTCCTGATGTAGCATTGATGCTACCGCCCCAGCATTATGAATCCATGGTCGTCCTAGTAGTAAGTTGTAATATGTTGGTATATCTATTACTTGAAAATCGAACTCAAACTAGGTTGGTCCCATCTGCAGACACAGACTAATCTCACTGATGGTGGACCTCTGGGAACCATCAAAAGCGTTCACACTGGTTGCTCCATAATTTATCTCATGCAGCCCTTTACCCAACTTCTTGAGTGTCACTAACGGACATATGTTGAGGCTGGAACCTCTATCGATCAGGATTCTAATGATGAAATAGTCTTCACATTGTACGGTGATGTGTAGTGCTTTGTTGTGACCTAGCCCTTTATGCGGCAGTTCGTCCTCATAAAAGGTTATCTTATGGCTTTCCAGCATTTGTCCCACCATATTATCCATTTCCCTACCAGTGATGTTACTTGGTACGTACGCTTTACTTAGCACCTTCAACAGAGCATTCTTGTGTGTATAAGAATTCTGCAGCAACAAGAGGATGGATACTGTGCTAGCGTCTTGTTTAACTGGTCGATGACCAAATACTCCTTGGCCTGTATTTTCCTCCAAAGGTCATCCGGACCTGTCTTTATGAGCGGTGGCCGATTGGAGGACTGCTTGCTTGATTCAGCTAGGTGTTCAGGGGTATAGACTCTACCAGTTCTTGTCATACCCTGGGCTACGACAATCTCTTCAATTCTGACCTTACCTTTCCTTCTTGCCTAGGTTGTATAATCCCAGGGTACAGTATTTGTGTAGAATGGCGGCATGGTGGACATCGCCACTGGGATCGACGTGGCTATCTTCACTTTGAATGGAGTATGTGCCTTGGGTGGAAAAACTGCAACCTCAAATGGTGATGATGGCGCTGCTTCAAACTCAAGAGGTAGAGACACATCTATCTCAGTGTCCTCAGACGGTTGTACCTGGACTATAATCGGATTGAGAGTAATTGCTGGTCTCTTTGGGTCATCGCCTTCTGCGATCAACCCGATGGATCCCTCGGGATCCCAATCATCATCTACTTCAATCATGTGAATACCCTCACCTTTATGGTCCGGCAGAAGGTTTTTATGGACGTTTGGAGCGGCTTTATTTTTCATAATGACTTTGTTATCAATCAAAGACTATATCTTGTCTTTCAAAGAGTGGTATTCATCGAAGGTGTGCCCTTTTATGTTAGAGTGGTATGCACGGGACTTGTTTGGGTTAACCCAATTAGAAGGGTTCTATGGGGTTGTAGCAGGGATGGGGGTGATGTAACCAACGACTTTGAGTCTCTCATACAACTGGTCGATGGGCTCGGCGATGGCTATATATTTTTTTGGATGCTTCGATCAAAATTAGGTCGGGGTCTAGAGAAATTTATGGCGTGCAGGGGGTGATTGATAATGGGATGGTTGTGCATTGTAAATTTGGTAGACATGAGTGGGTTGAGAGTATCTTGGTGAGGTAGGTTGATATGTAGGAGGTGGAGATGACTGGTAAGTTAGTGGTGGAGCATGGTAGAAGGGTGCTTGGTAATTTGGGGTTGGCTGGTATGTGAGCGGAGGTGTTGGATAGGCTTGGTATTTAAGGGGAGACTTGGTCCTTTGTGCAACCATCACAGCACCTATGTTCCTTTTCTTAGACACACCACTAGACTGCACGACCTTATTTGTAGATTGCAAGACCTTGAAGTTTGTAACCATACCGCTCTTAATACCTTCTTCAATTTGTTCCCCAGTTTGATAATGTTAGAAAACTTATGGTTGTCAATAATCATCAATCGTTCATAGTACTGCGGGTCCAAAGCCCGGACAAAGAACTTGTTCATTTGTTCTTCTTCTAAGGCGGGTCTGACATTAGCAACATCGGACCTCCAGCGAGTAGCATACTCACGAAATGTCTCTGGGGGCTTCTTCTTTAGATTTTGGATATAGAACATGTCTGGCGCGTTCTCTATATTAAACCTGAACCTGTCCATACAATAAGATGCCATACCTACCCAGATCGACCACTTCTAGGGATCTTGGCTGATGTACCAAGATAGTGCATCTCCTTTCAGACTCCCCATTAACAACTTTATGTGGATCCTTTCATCTTTTCCTACTCCGACCAACTTGTTGCAATATTTCCTTAGATGGACCCTTGGATCACCTATACCATTAAACATTTTGAACTTAGGAGGTTTGTACCCCTCAGGTAGTTTGACATCAGGCTGTATGCAAAGGTCCTCATAGTTCAGCCCTTCGATCCCTTTGCTTCCCTCAACGCCCTGAATTTGGCTTGTTAATTTCTTAAAATAAATGGTTGGGTGGATTGTGGCATGGTCTTCACATAAATGGGATTGTTATGGTGGCCTAGGTTATGGGCGTGGAAATGGTCATTTACGGAGTTTTAAGGTTTTGGGATGAGTAGTGGAGTGTTGTTTGGGGTATGGATAGTGTTACATTGGTTTTTTAGTGGGGCAGTGGGATGATTCTATTGTTTTGGGATATTTTGAGGAGATGTGGGGTTTTGAACATTGGGGAAGTTGGCATCCAGGGTGCTGAGGGAAAATGATAGGTTGGCCAAATTCCGAACTTGATCGAGCTCTTCCTAGAACTTCAACAATTTCTATTCAAGTTGTGGCATATTCTCGTTAGGAACCCGAATACCATGGCCATCAGTGGCCTCTACCTGTTCTTTTGTGTTCTCTTTTCTGATGTTATTCAGATCTTCCATCTTGCTTTTGTTCTTGTTCTTAACAAGACTAAGAGGAGGAGTGGGTGGAGGGCCCCTGGATCTCGTTGAATAAGATGATGATACCAGAGTGCACGAACTAACCTTTGGGGAGGGGAATAACAAAACAAAAATAAAACAAAAGGTAACCAAGTTAGTGAAGATCAAAAAAAGTATTATAATATTTAAACACATAGTGCAGGAATGTCCAGCGTGTCCTAATTTGGGAACCTCGTGCTTGAGGTGGGACTAACGACAAGTTGATTTGGAGAACTTGGAATGCTAAATGCCTCATTTTATTGATAAAAATAAGACGAATCCCAAATTGACATTAAATAAACAGGAAATAAAAGTTACTAATGGCCATTGGCCTTATTACATTTTAAAGCGCAAAAGATAAACTCCTGTCTACTTGGTCCCAGAAGGACCTTCCCTAGATTCGGCATCCTTGGCTCCATCTAACAGCTTCCCCAACTCGCGAAGTCCCAGCAACAGGTATTCTCTGGCTAGATGTCCACCTTCGGTCCCTTGATGCCTCCTCCAAGTATCCCAGCCTCTTGTTGGCATTGGGAGCCATGCCTTTCCATTCCTCAATTAGCTTCTGGTTGGACTCTTGTATCTCGCGGTGTTCGCTCTCGCACTCACGGATCCTCATGCACAGCTGGTTGTACTTGACTTGTGCCTCGGCCTTTTCATCTATAATTCTGTGACCTCGAACAAAACCTGGCTGGCCCTAACCATCATGATTGTCTCCCAACCAACCTGAATAGAATTAAGTGCAATTGGCATGATATCTATCTGGCTCGATGGTGTCTTTCCCACATTACGATCTTACAATGCCACATGTGTTGGGCTTGGCACTTCTAGGGACTATCATCATTTTGGAAGTCGGCTTGTTGACCCTGGGTATGACTTGCTTCCACCAGCCTGCCTTATAACTTGAAGAGGGACATAAGGGTATGTTCCTCTTAGAACAATTAGTATCAGGAAAGGTGCATCTCTGGATCGGACAATGAACTCCTCTGTCGGAAACCATTCGAACATATATTGAACCTATTCTTCGGTCAGATTATCAAATAGCTCAACCTATCCTTTAGGATTCTCAGGCTGAGCAAACATGTCGGGGATGTAATTCATTCGCTTCGGATGGTGGAAAGCAATGTGATCATCCCAGTCCCTTTGATAAATTTCTTGTCGGTATTCACCCTTTTGGAGATGCTCCATAATCCAAAGTTAAAGTAGTAGATTGCAGCCTTCGATGTGTTTCACTCCTTGTTGACACTTCTCTAAGGCTAGGTATATGTCTACAATGATAATGGGTACAATGTTGAATGCCTTCCCACCAATCCCCTCCATTACTATCTTGGTTACCATAGCCAGCCTAGTATGAATTCTACCTCTCTTCATCGGAAATACGATCAAATCCAGAAGCAAAACGTGAAGACAAAAACCCTGCGATGGACGTGTCCCAAGGACGTGATGGAAAACTTGTCAGGGTAGGTACGGTAAGAT
This sequence comes from Nicotiana glauca, assembly GCA_026770625.1. Classification (NCBI taxonomy): domain Eukaryota; kingdom Viridiplantae; phylum Streptophyta; class Magnoliopsida; order Solanales; family Solanaceae; genus Nicotiana; species Nicotiana glauca. Next base: position 271,708 of record MU774107.1, read on the forward strand.
TTGTTGTGACCGTACCTTTCATACATGTAGTCAAAAGGGATGTATGATTCCTTCCGGTATGTCAATTCTATATTCTTCTTTAAACCCATCATTTTAAGAAAACCCCTGCCTTTGCGGTTCTCAGGCATTAACAAACCTGGAGTTTCCCACACTAGATTGGCCAGTCCTCTTATCTCCTCCAGCAAAGGTGTCATTTCAATGTCCCCAATGCGGAACACGACCCTTTCACAATCCCAAAACAATGTGGTAGCTTCCATGATAATGTTATTAGGTTGGATCTCCAGCAGGGATGGTAGGTTTCCCAGATATTTTCTGATGATATTTTGGTCACTGGAGTGTAAGTCTCTCCACTAGCTTAGCAATCTTGGGTGGATGTTAGTGACCATTGCCGAATCTGGGGACTTCGTTCCTCATATTACTACAAGGAAAGTAAGGTTAGGCCCTTCCCCCATCAGACTAGACTATTTAATATCAACAATTAGCATGAAGCATTTAGTTCTCCAAATAAATGCACAGACCGTGACGACGTCCGTTTGGGTTCAGGAAAACCCGGTGGACTTTGGACAAGGCTATCTTAAAGGATCATTGTATGGACAACATAATTGATCTGGCTAGATTTGACCATGATTCATGCCCCAATTAAACAGAGTAAAGTTTCTATGGGGTTTTAGATTGGTAACCTTGAGCGAAAAACTCAAGGGAGAAGGCACGGAACTGTCGGCTGCACCGCTGATCGACTGATTTTATCGCAAATATGCCTTTCCGAATTTAGGGGGTCATGATATAGGAAGAGCGCAACCACTCATTAAAAGCGTTGCTATAGTATTTGTTTGGCATGAGTGGAGTATGATGTTGAGGATGATTATGCAATAATTAAAAGCATGTTGACATGCATTTGCACGTTACTAAAGTGATAAATATAGCAGTTTCATAATTTAAAGCAATAAAGGAAAGAAACAAGGGAGATATGTTAGTTTTGCTTTTAAAGAAGAAATTAAATCTTTAAAGAAATTAAACAAATAATTGCACATAGGGAGAGGTACAAATTCACAAGAACAATCTGAAATGGTAAAAGCCTAAAAGTAAATGGGGTATCCCCAGCAGAGTCGCCATGCTATCACGCCCCCCTTTTTCCCCCTTTCCAATTAGAGAGGAGTCCGGATTTCGACATTCATAGTGGTGTGATGACTCATTTCCTTTTGGAAATTGGATATTTGAAGAGTCGCCACCTAAAAGTTTTAAGGTACTTTAGGGCACCTAAAAGGCACAACTACAACTATGTTTGGTAACCAGAGATAGGGTAAGGGCTTGAAATTATCCAAAGGGGAAGGTGTTAGGCAACCTTTAGGATCCACTAGTGTGGTTCCCGGCCAGATAGTTTTATGTGAATTTGTGCAATTAGCAAGTAAGGCTAAAATAATAGGGGATTTAAATACACAAGTGTTTGAAAACAATTATTGAAAGATGAAATCTTGAAAAGAGTTATAATCTAAAACATGCTTGTGAATATAAAAATGAGTGTCCTAGGTTTGTTTTTTAATATGGATCACATCATGCAATACCCGATAAGACACTCCTCAAAATTGGGGATACCCGTGGTATTAGCGCACTGGCCATCATATCTATATCTACCCCTTCCCACCCCGTGAAGGTAATTAAAGTGATGATTGGTCTCGACTCTTATTGCATGCTGCTACCCGCCCCTTCCTATTACTCCTGGAGGAATTTTGGTACTCCTACTCCTATAAGATGGGGGTTTTAGGCAGACCCTCAGGTTTAAAGGTAAAAATGCTAAAACGACATGCAAAACATATAAGACCACAATTAAATGGGAAAACATATAAGTAGATAGAGGGCTCAGCTATACCTCCACAAAATAGTTCACTTAGACAGCACGACTTATACACAGTTAAGGTCTGAATTTTTAAAAATCCTAAGTAGGGTGTTCAAATCAGAACCAGATTCATTATATAACTCAGAAAAGAAGTCCGAATCAGGCCTGCCTGATGGTTGTGGCCGTTTAGAATTAAACAGGGGAAATTCTAGTTTTATTTAAGTAATTACCTAAGGATTGCCTAGGCGTGAGCAAAATTCAGTAATTATTCAAAATTGCTAAGATAGTTTGGAGCTTATTATTACCTAAAACATGATGTTCTAGTTGCAGAGATTATTACCAGTTATTCAGAAACTTGCAATGTAAAACTAGTGCCTTATTGCCCTTTTATGAGTCAGTAATAAACTAGGCATTTTAAAATACAAACATGATCCTAGAACACGTTTTCTAGTGTGCACATGTAGATGACAGAGTTTCTAAGGCATGGTTGGTTGCTAGATGAAAGAGTTGCAGAATCATTAAGGAACAACTTCAGCGTAATAGTTTATGTTTTATTTATTCATCCTAGAATCAGGATTTCTAAGTGATGGATACTAAGCATGGATTAATGAATGAGATGTTGAAGTAGGAAACATAAATTCTAAGAACATGGTTTCTAATGCATTGTATGAATCCTAAACATGATTTCGATTGCACAACTTGAAATATAAAACTAATAATATTTTTTTACCCTTTAATAACTATAGCATGCATATTTTCCCCTCCCTTTTCACTAGACAACCTTATAATTGTTTACAAATTATTACAAACCAAGTGATTGAATTACATAAGAAAAATGCAAAAAAATAAGAAGCTACAAATAGAAAGCCTAATCTTGACTTCCTGTCTAAGTTATGTAATTAACTAACTCAAATGCTAATATTGTACCAAAGCCATTCTCATACATGGGTGTGTCAGAGTTCCCTAAGGACCTCAAGGGATCCCGGGCAATGCTCACACCCAGATTGCATAACCAAGAGTAAGTGCAGTGTGGAAGGACCAACCCTTATGTGTCCAGGTTCAGAGGGAGCTAAAGGGTCCCAAAGCAAGGCTCACACAAGAGGGGTAGAACCTAATGATCTAAGAGTGCATGTGAGAATGCTGGACATAGACTCACAGGAGTTGAGCTGGAAAATAGTTTTAAAAACAACATGTTTAAAGTGAGTTTATAAAACAGCAGTAAGACTGCGTAATAATACGAATTATTAAAACCCTTTTTACCCTATAGTCTCTCGACATCAGCGCTGAAAATTAAAACTCCACACTAGAACCTTTTGAATTCTTCGTTGAGGTTCCATTATTTTCTTTCCAACTTTTTTTTTTGGATTTTTGTTTCTTTTTTATTTCTTTTTTGCTTATTACATATAAATTACTCCCTCCGGTCCAAAAATAAGTGATTTTTAGCCTTTTTTTTGTGGTCCAAAATAAATAATTCTTCCAGATTTTAAGAATGAATTATTTTTTTTTCCTACATTGCCCTTGGAGTAAATAGTGTTAAGTATGTGTTAGGAGTGTTTACGTGAAGGGATAGTAAAAGTTAATATGGTCAATTTTATTGCCAATTAATGTTAAAAAGTGAATTTCTTAATCTGCGTGAAACAACTAAAAAATTACTTATTTTGGACCGGATGGAGTAATAAACAAATTCCATCGCCATGTGCAAAAGTCAGAATACGAATTATTAAATTTTTTTCTTCCTCTGACCCCTCGAAATCAGTGCTAAAGTTTGAAGCTCCGCATCAGAATCTCTTGAATTCTTTATTGAGGTTGCATTATCTTCTCCCACCCTATATATTTTTTTTTAATCTTTTTGGCCACTGATTATTTAAGTTATTTATTCTTTTAGCTTATTACAGATATATTAACAAATGAATCCCTTTTCTATGTGCACAAGTCAGAATCAAATTATTTTTAAAAAAAATTCTCCGATCTCTCGACGTTAGTGCTGATGTTTGAAGCCCTCGCTGTCATCTGTTGAATTCTCCATTGAGGTTCCATTTTCTTCTTTCTCTCTATTCCTAATTTTTTTTGGCTTTTTGTCGGTGGTTATTATGATTATTTATATCTTTTAGTTTATTACATATCAATTAATAAATAAATTCTTTTTACTATGTGCACAAGTCAAAATAGGAAATACTAAAACCCTTTGTTTCTCTGGACTCTCGACGTCAAAGATTGAGTTTGAATCTCTGCACCATAATTTCTTGAATTCTTCGTCGAAGTTCCATTGTCTTCTCTCTCTCCCGCTATATTTTTTTTCTTTTGCTTTAGACTAGAGGTTATTTGGGTTATTTTGATAATCTTATTACAAATAAATTAATAAATAAATTCCTTTGCCATTCACAAGTCAAAATACGAATTATTAAAAAAGAAGTCCACTGGCCTCTTGACTGTGTACAAGTCAAAATACGAATTATTAAGGCGCCGTTTGTTTATGAATTTTTCCAAAATAAATTTGGGATTTATTTGCAAAATTCATGTTTGGCCATAAATGTTGCCCACATTTTGGCAAAATCTCAAAATCATCCTAATTGCTGATTTTGGGCCAAAATCCCAAAACTTAAGAATTATATACATGTTTTTCCAAAATAAAATTGGGAAATATATTTTGAAAACGTTTGTCCAAACTCATTTTCATCTTTAAACCAAACTTCACCCAAATCAGGTTTTTCAAAATAAATTTGAGATCTATGGCCAAGCGCTAGCTAAAACCTTTATTCTCATATGGACCTCCACGTTAATGCTGAAGTTTGAGGTTGCGCTAAGAATCTCTTTAATTCTCCATCGAAGTTCATTTTTTTCTCCTTTTTCTTTTTTTTGGGGGCCACTGGCCTAAAACTAATGAATTCTCACTCTACCATTGAGCTACAGAAGAACAACGGGCTTAATGTTGGAAGGCAACTCTCGTTCTTTGGACCAACCTATGACCGAATGAAAATGAGTTCTTCTTCTTTTTCGGGATTACTGCTCATTTGAATACGATAAAAATCAGAAGGCCCGATTTTATGGCCGCTATTACGCTTCGTAAGCGCGTCTACAAAGGCTCGATGCAGGGCTCGAGGTTCGACCCCGAGGGTTCCCAACATTTGACCTCGGGGCAATGTAAATTGATGATTATCATGAGGGAGTGGGAAGTTCCCAAGGCACGTGATCAAAGCTGATAGAGCCTGCAAGAGGAGCACTAGTTTGTACCAAACTAGCGAATAGCTATACCAGATGTGTTTCTTTGTAATAAATGCATATGTTCCATGTTGGAATTTCCCCTCGTATATAAAGGAATCCTTGTCATTTTCTAAGAGGGATATAAGATACAACACGCTACATTCAATAGAAGAACAAGAACATTCTCTCCTCTCTAACTTAAACATATTCTCTTTTGATCTTATTACTTACATTTATTGCTTACGTTTATCTTATATTCATTGATTGTTCTTCGTTTATTGCTCATTATTGATAATAAACAGCCCTCACCAAGGCCCTTAGAGATGTTAGTTCTCCACCGACCGTCCAAGAGTCTAACGCTTAACTCGACCTCGAAGCCCCGTATTAGCCAACCTGAGGCCCCAAGTCTCAACCATTCGGTTTGTTTAATAGGTTACTTTCAAGATCTTGTCCTATTCTCTAATATCACAAGTAGCATCTGTTGCTTAACAACTAGCCTAAAAATAAAGTACGTATTTTTAGAATCACAAAATTAAATTTAATTGTAATTACCATTTTCAAGGTAAACAGTTTGGCACCCAGCGTGGGGCTAAAAATAATAGTATTGTTTTCTTGTTGGTTTACTACATAATGCAAGTTATCATTCACCCTTTTTCTTGTCCAAGAATCTTTGATTTCAGGTCAAAATGTCAAACTCAGTGAATGCACATGAGAACAACGGTCCTGAGGACCATGGAGAGAATGATGTAGGTGTTCCATGTATTGGCGTACCATCACAAAACCCTGAGGATGCACCAGAACCAATCCCCATAGGTGTGGTCTCTTGCAATGCCCAACACGTTGATATAAGCTCCCACACGGATAAGAGTATATGCCAAGAGAACCAACAAAAAGCTCAGAAAACCCCAGCTCGGGAAGAGCGCGAGGTTAGCCTTCATCTTATTTTTGAGATGTCGTAGGCATAATAGCTGGCGATTTCTCAACTGCAAAGCCACCAAAAACTCCAAGTACCATAGCACCGGAGGTGGCTCCTCGAGCTGAACAAATACTAGAAAGATCAAGCAACAGTAGGTCAGTAGCTGTTCCTGCTATCATAAAGAAGCTCGAGGACCTCACAAAGAGGATGGAATCGAATGAGAAGAAGATAGAAGCCAATGATAAAAAGGTGGAGACCTACAATTCTAGGGTCGATCAAATTCAGAGCGCACCCCCAATCCTGAAGGGTGTAGATTCGAAGAAGTTAGTACAAAAGTCATTGCCACAAGATGCTGCTCCAAAACCCATCCCGAAGATGTTCAGAATGCCCGACATTATTAAATACAACGGAACCTCAGACCCTAATGAGCACGTCACCTCTCACACTTGTGCAGTGAAGGGAAACAACCTAAAGGATGACGAGATTGAGTCTGTCCTACTAAAAAAGTTTGGAGAAACACTTTTGAAAGGGTCCACAATGTGGTACCACAACCTTGCCCCGAATTCAATAGACTCGTTTGCCATGTTGGCAGATTCTTTCATAAAGGCACATGCCGGTGCCATCAAGGTGGCTATAAGAAAATCTGACGTCTTCAAAATAAAACAAAGAGAAAACGAGATGTTATGGGAATTTGTGTCTCGCTTACAAATAGAGCAAATGGAATTACCACCAGTCTCCGATGACTGAGCCGTACAGGCCTTCACTCAAGGTTTGAACGAGCGAAGCTCGGTAGTTTCGAAGCAGCTGAAGCGGAACTTGGTTGAATATCACGCTGTGACCTAGTTGGATGTCCACAACTGATACCAATCGAAGATCAGGTTTGAGGACGGCCAACTGAGAGCCCTCTCTGGCTCAGTATATCCTAGCAGGCTTCTAGCAAAGAAGCCAAAGCCAAACAAAGAAAGGTACCAACCATACACTAAAGATAGAAGAAATGCCCTAAGGCGTAACATATCTCAAAATGACCGAAGGATAGATCGAGTTCAGAATCCTCGAGGACTCGTAAGCAGAGCCGTATTCGATAGACACACAGGACTGATGAAGGCACCGCAATAGTCCGAATACAACTTCAACATTGATGTTTCAAACATCATCTCTACCATCTATCGACGCCCCATTTTCCCTGCAAAATCAGGTTTACGACATTTGGGAAGACAACTCTATTCCCGTTTAGGAATTGGGTTTTGGATTTCAAGAGTCGCCACCTAATGATTAAGTGCATTAGGATACTAAGGGTTTTGAGTTGGAAAACCAGAGTTCAGGTAAGGGCTAGAAATTATCTCCTGGGGAAGGTGTTAGACACCCCTCAAGATCCACTAGTGTGGTTCCCGGCCATGCTATGTTGTGACTTCAAATGCAAATGAGCATACAAATAATTCCACATAAAGATCACAAGTAGGTGTGTATAATAGTTGACCAACATGTTTGACATTAAGATCTAGGTGGTCTCATAATTTGTTTAAGAAAAATGTCCAAGTGCAGAAATTTAAACAAAGAAATGAATAAACGGAAATTTTGAAAATAAGAGAATAGTGCAGTAAAAAGGAGGAATTTGGTGACTGAAAAGAGATATAGAATTTTATTGATAAAATAATAATAAAGTTACATAAGGGAAAGGGGTCCTAGGTTTGTGAAACACATGGATCATCCATACAACACCGGTAGCCAATCGTATGGATGATGTTATCGCGTGATCATCATCTCCATGTCTACCCTTCCCATCCCGTTAAGGTGTTAAGCGCGGAATGGTATCGTTACCTACTGCATGCTATTACCCGTCCCACCTATCAGTCCCAGAGGAAGTTGGGACTACTAATCCTAAAGGGGAGAGAGATTGGCTTTTCAGAGTTTAAAAGGATAAAAATCTAGGGCGACAGTCAAAACACATAATGCAGTTAAAGGGGAACTAGTAGCAACTAAGGGCTCAAATAGACCTCCTCATTTTAAGAAACAAATTGTTTAGCATGTCTTACACATACTGATTTGCTCTGAATTAAATTAATTCGTAGGATAGGTTGATTTACCATATATTTTCCAGGTAGGGAGTCCAAATTAGTCCTTCTTAGATGTAGATGTCGAAAACTAACATAGTTGATTAATTACTTAACTATTTGCATATGTGTTAAACGGGACCTATAGGAATGATATCTATTAATGGAGGAATAAACTAATTGAAAAAAAAAAGAATTGTTGGTTGTAACTCTGCGAGTGTTAAACAAATTTCTACTGATTTTAAACTTAGGAGCGAATGGGCGATTCAGATTTAGTTGATAGCTCCTATAGGCATGCTCTCTAGGCATTATTGATTTTATCGTTGTTATTGTCATGCATAGATCCTATGGGCAGGTCATCTATATGCAATTGGTTATTTTAACTCCTATAAGCAGATTTACCTAGTGACATATGCATATGCAAAATGCAAGAAGTCCTATAGGCACATTATCTATATGATATGCAGAGTTTTAGCAACAATTTATGGGCATGGTCTTTATGCGAAGTACAACAAACCTATGAACATGGTATCTATGTGAGATGCAGAGGTTTGGAAATAGTAAGTCCTACAAACATGGTATCTACATGAGATGCTGAATTTTGAAAGTAATAATTCCAAAAACATAGTATCTATATGAGGTGTTGAATTGTGAAAGTAATAATTCCTAAAAATATTGTATCTACATGAGGTGCTGAATTTTGAAAGTAAATATCCCTAAAACATGGTATCTACCCCTTTACAAGCATTCAATCCCATCCCTTGCGTTATACACCCCAGTTGTTATTAAAAAATTTATTACAGACCAAATGAATCAGAGAAAAGAATAAAATTACCTCAGTGATTACATCTACATCTAATCAGCCTAATCCAGACTCAAAGTCTAATAATATGATATAAACCAACTTCCAGGATCGGATTTTCCAAGGCCTCTCTCTTATTTGGGATGTGTCAAAGTTCCAAGGAACTTCAAGAGTTCCAGGAAATGCTTACACCCCAAATATCATTGTAGAATCAGATTATAGTGTAGTATGAAAAGGCCAGCCCTCAAATGTCCAAGTTTAGGGGGAACTCAAGGTCCCAAGGCAAGGCTCATAGGAGGGGGGAAGAACTTAGAGACTAGGAGTAAGTGTAAGTGCAATAAAAGGGAATTAAGGGGAGGCCAGGGTAGGTTAGTGGTCATGCCCAGCAATTAGGATGATGGCACACCCCTGACCAGCATGTCAGCCTTAGAATTGGGGAGTTAAGACCTTGTTGAAGGTCAGGTTCAGCCTTGGACAGCAATTGGGATGCTGCCAAACCATACCTTAACTCAACACACATAGGGGAATGAGGTATGAGAGCAATTGTTTATAATAGCAATAAAAAACAAAGAAAGAGCAGGAAAAAGCATGTCGGTACTTCAAAATTAACATTGCAGAGATTTGAAAGCATACATGGATACAAAGACTATAAATAAACATATTAGAATGATACTGAAATTAATTTTAGGACATACCAGTTCAAAGAAGCAAGTAAGGAGAAACAGTAGCCTTATGAAAGCCAAAGTGCATTCAAGAAGCAAGAGTATAAGTTTAGAAGAGAGTTGTGATTTCTGTGTGCTTAATCGTGTGTGGAGGATTATTCAATCGTGTATTTATAGTGCAGAAAGGAAACAAAAATAGGTAAGAAAATAGTTTGAGAATCAATCACACAAGGTTTCCCTTTAATTAAGGGATTCTGATTTCAAACGGGCAAAGTAAATAAGGAAAGAGGTCAACTAAACATTTTTCAAAGTAGTGCAAGAAGGGGTAAATACATAATAGTTATTTAAGGGAAGGGTTTTGACAGTACACGATTGTGCAAATTAAGGAAAGGAAACCAATTGACAGCCAAGCAATCATGAGTCAAAAATTTTGTATGTATGAACCAAGTCAGAAAAAGGTAAAGAGAGGCTTTACTTAAGAAGAATCAGCAACAATCAATTAATCCCAAAAAAAAGATTCTGATTCGAACATAAGTTGGAAAAACTTTTTGAAGAAAGATTTTAACACACATATAAAAAGGACTATCATGCTAATCAGAAGATTATAGTATAGAAGAATTTAGACTCATACACAAAAGGGTTCGAGTTCAATACATAGATCCAAAGGGAGTTTGAGAGAGTCCAGGGCTCAAATAGAACCCTAGTCCAAACACACAAGACCAAACTCGCCCAAAAACCCCAAATCCTGGGGTTTTCAATTTGAATCAGATGCAAAGAAGACAAAATGAGGAAACAAGCAAATACAATAGAAATTTCAAAGTAAACAGAGTAAGGAAATTAATTCGAGACATAATGAGAGCAAAAGAAATAGTAGAGGAAAACATGCTTAAGTAGGTATTCTAGAGGAATCTTAAAAAGACGAAATAGGAAGAACACGTAATGAACACAATAGAAAAATACAGTAGGCAAGATCATAGTGGAAGACAATACCAGAACATCGTGAAGAGCATACAAACACGTAGCGTAGAAACACAGTAGAGGAACATGCGTGGTAAAAGAAGAACATAAGAACATAGCAGAGGCATACATACACAAAGAAAGGGAAAAGAAAAGTCAGAAAAACACTTAAGCATTTTCAGAAACCCTAAATTAGAAAGAAGTGACTTTGAAAGTAAAATTTTTAAAGAAAAGTTGGGGAAATCTTTTGAGAACTCAAAAATAGAGCATGAATACACACAAATCTGAAGAGAATTGGAGAAAAAACTCGAATAACTAGGGTTTCAGGTGAACCCTAGAATGAGAAAGGCTTGGAAAAGGTCTGATCTAAGTCGAATAAGGATGGAAATAGGCTCAAGAAGGCTAAGATATGCCGGATCCAGGCCGTAGATGGCCGGAAACCTTAAGTCAACGGAGGTCTGAGTGGAAACCTTTGAAGTCTAGCCTCAAACCTTCGAGTACCAGGCACACAGGAGTGATAGGAGGTGAGTATGAGGGTTCCATGACTTGAGAAGCCATGGAAACCGGCAAGAATCGAAGGGATTAGGGTTAGTTTGGGTGGCGGAGACTAGGGTTTGCAGAGAGAATGGGAGAGGAAGGGGATTCAAGGGCAGCAGGATAGGGGAAATGAATTAAGGTTGGGGGGGTTTGGTAAATTAAAAAAGGAAAGGTGGGGTGTGAGCCGTTGATCTTTTAGATCAACTGTTGTGATTAGAAGAAAGGTTTCACGACCCAAAATCCACTAAAGGTCGTGGTGGCGCCTGTCACACCTCTTTTTTACGGCGCTTACACCCCAGCGAAGGGATATAAACAAAAAGAGTTTTTTCAATTAAAGG
>MDKF010835913.1:0-70969 GCA_026770625.1 Nicotiana glauca
TATATATATATATATATATATATATATATATATGTATGTATGTATGTATGTATGTATGTATGTATGTATGTATGTGTGTATGTATATATGTATGTATGTATGTATATATGTATGTATAATTTATGTATTATACATGTACAATTATATATTATTAATATATAATCTATGTATATGGCTAGAAAACATAAATATTAAATATAGTCGGCTACATATGTAAAGATCATCAACAATAACAATAACCCAGTGTAATCCTACAAGTGAAGTCTGAAGCGAGTAGAAGGTATGCAGCCTTACCCCTACCCTGGAAGGACAAAAAGATTGTTTCCCATAGATCCCCGACTAAGAGAAAATGGAAGAAGCACTGATAGCAAATAATAATCATACAAGATATCTGAAAAACTGAATCCAGGAATGCTTAAGAGAAGATGACAGGAGTATTGGTAGCAAAATGATAGTACAAGATATATCGTGATAACAAACAAAGGGAGGATTGATGGCAAGTAATAACAGTACATGATATGCGGTAGCAACTGAATAAGGATAAAAATAATACCATACTAACAATAATAATATTGAACTAAGGAAGACAAAGGAGAACGCTCTACTACCTACTAATCTTCTACCCTGATTCTCAATCTCCACACCCTCATATAAAGGCTCATGTCCTTGGTTAGCTCAAGTTGCGTCATGTCCCGCCTGATCATCTCTCTCCATAACTTCTTTGGCCTCCCCCTACCCTTTCTTGTACCTCTCAAGGACAATATCTCACACCTCCTAATTGTGACATCTGTGCACCTCCTTTTCACATGCCCGAACCATCTTAGCCTTGTCTCTCCCATCTTTTCCTCCACACAGGCCACTGACCTTGTCCTGAATAATTTCTTTCTTAATTATATCTAACCTAGCATGTCCACATATCCATCTCAACATCCTCATTTCGACTACTTTCATCTGCTGGACATGAAAGTTCTTGACTAGCCAACAATCTGCCCCATACAATATAGTCGGTCTAACCTCTACCTTGTAGAACTTACCCTTAAGTCTCAACGACACATTCTATCGCACAAGACACCGAAAGCGAGCATCCACTTTATCCATCCTGTTCCGTTACGATATGTGACATCCTCATCAATCTCCTTATCCTTCTGAATAACCGAACGAAGATACTTGATTTATGGTATATTAGAAATGTTCTAGTTACACGGCCAATTTAACAAATCTCTGGAGAATCATTTTCTTCCAATTTAATTTATAACCGGTCTTAAAAAATTATCCTCTTATGGACATTTTAAGCTAAATTTATTTGGTCTTAAACGAATTAGGAAAATGCACAGGGTAACTCGACATAAGGACAAGTACAGCAATTCCAAATGGCTTCATTCCCAACAATTCCAAATGTTTAGATTCAATCCAAACCTTCAAAAATCAACAGACCCATTTTGTCTTCTTCAACAAGATTTTTTCAAGCTCAACAAAATCTAGAGGTGTTTTTAAATCTTCTTCAATCAAATCAGTCATTATTAGGAATAGACAATGCAAGCTCAATGGAACATTATCACACTCATTTTTAATCACAAATAAATAAATAAAGAATTACAAGAAAATACACATGACTTCACACCATAATGAAAAATAATTCATGTTTTTAAGTTTTACCGGATCTAGCCCATAATGTGCATATTTTGAAAGCACTAGCAAATTTAAAATTTGTGTTTTACAACCATTACTTTTAAAAGTTATGGAGTTAAATATGTGTTCTCACAACCATTGCTTTCGGTCTCTTTTCTTCTCACATCTTCTACATATGCTTCAAGGGGCCGTGTATTTTCTGCTTCTCCTCTTGTGTCACCTGCTTGCAATGTAAGAAAATTAATGAGTAGAAGTCCACCATTGAAGATCATTCAAAACTTTACTTTAGAAAATGGATTTTTTGAATTTGTTAGTTGTTTAGATTGGGTGTTGTTCCACTTGATTGAAAATATTAAAGGAGTTCAAAATTAAAATTTGAAGTGATTTGGAGTAGATTTGAGTTAAATTTCAGAAAAGACGCAAGGTAGAAGACGAAATCAGTTTTTTGTATAATTATGTATTATCTGGTATAATAGTGTATATGAGTGTAGAACCACACCTTATACACTATTATATATTTTATACACATTTATACAAGTGTCTGTAGACGAACTTCTTCCACGATTTTTAATTGCACTTCTTGTTCAAAACCAGTAAATGACTTCAAATTTTATATACAACCTCCTTATACTATTTCTAACAAGTCTAAATAACGCCCACTCCAAATTTCTCACAAAATCAAATTTGGAATTTAAATCCACATATTTAAGTTTGTTAAAATCTAATTTTCACCACCCAAATAAATTTGGTTTGTTGAACTAATATTGAGTCACAGTTACTGATTCGAAAATTAATTTAAAAGTTCGAGGAATCTTTTATAAAAATTAAATAGTAATTTTGAGAACCTATTGGAGTTGGATGTTGAATCTTAGCCTATTATTTTTGGGCTAGTTAGTTATAAATTAAAATATGGGCAATAAAATTAAAAAGTAGGGAGTGCAATTGTTCTAACGTGAAATTTTCCCATAAAGAAATGGATCTTCAAATTTCTACATCACATATCTTATTTTTTTAAGTTTTAGTTGTGTGATCATAATTTATTCCAACAAGAAGAAGAAAAAGGAGGAAAAAGGAGTACAAAGACGGAGGAGGAAGAAGAAGGCGGGGTATATATTTTTGCACTACTTTACTACTATTATAGAAGTGGCTAAGAGAGGAGCTTCGGGTCGTTCAGGGTATTTTGGTAAAATCGATGCTCGGCTGAGCTTTTAGTTAAGTAAAAATTATGCTCCCAATATGCTTAAGGGTGGTGTATGGTGCGTACTAAAAGTTGTACTCTTTATTGAATTAATAGAAATATCAAGATTTTCTCCATGATATCTTTTCCTAAATCATGTAGGGTCTTTGTCAGGGACCACGTGTACAAAAACTACACCACTGATAGTATGATTATGTTTAAGTAAGAACTTCTTGTTGTTGTTGTTGTTGTTGTTGTTATTATTATTATTATTATTATTAAATAAAATTGTGATACCTGGGACCCACATCACCAACTCCAAATGCTACCCCATTATTGAATAGTGTTTACTCCTCATTGAAGTTTACTCCGTTCTACAAATCATGAAAATGATTCACCTTTTGTATTCCTTTTGTAGTCATGATTTTTACTTTTGCATTGAAGGGGTAAGATATACTCATAAAATTGTAAAAGGAGTAAAATAATTGCAGAATTATATTCTTGTTACATAAAAAAAATTAATACGTAATAAGTACATCTATAAAAAAATATATTTAAATAGGTAAAACTTTACTTTTGGGTCATCTCTACTTAAGCTGGTTGCTTAAAGGTTGTCTTACTCATCTGTAAAAAGATTTCAAAGTTAAACCTATATTTTAACTATCATTCTTAAAGTCAGTACTGTCGGTCTTGCCTATGGTTAATTTGAAAAACAAATGCATATTAATAAACTCAGAAAACATATGAACTACAAACTTTAGATCTTCAACTTTTAAGAGCAAAGTAAATCTTTGCTTTTATCTTTGTTCAAGATCCAAATAACATTTAATTTATAAAGAAGTTTTTTTTACTGCATAAGCTGAACCACTTTTTTCATGACTTTACGGAGTGTTTAAAAATAAATTTCTAACGTCTTCCCACTTTCTTTCTAAGGATATTGAAAAGGTTTGTAAATTTTTTTTAAGAAAAGGACCAGATAGGTTTTTAAGTGTTGGTATTGAAAAAATCATGAAATTATTATTATTGCCTATAATTAATGTTTGTTATATCATGTAATACACTATGTTACACATAAATCAAATTAAAATTTAAAATAACAAGCTACCATTTAGAAAGGTAATAAATAAGTTTGGTAATGAGGGAATAACTTTTGAACTTATATACAAATGCCATAAAGATACTTTTCTCAAAAAGAAACTGGAAACATAGCAAAATAGATATTATCTTGAGTTTTCTAATGATCATAATCAAAATTATTAAAATTATTAATCATATTTAAATTTGCAAAGTCAGAGTCAACCACCCGAAATTGGGCCCGTGCGCAGCAGAGACTAACCATCACTAGTTGTTTAATAGGAACAAAAGTTAAAACACTAATCCTAAAAAATAACACCCGATTCTTATTAATCGAGAAAGTTTCTCCTCTCTTCGGCAAGGACGAGTTGAGCCTGATATAGTCCATATGGAGAGACCCTTGGGGCAGAGACAACATTGGAATTTTTACACAAATAGCCAGTTGGATTTAGTATTTATTTTTGAGAAAACTACCTTTTATAGCCCCTCAAAATTTTAATAGCCCATATTTTTTCATTGACACGAAATGGTCCTTCAATCCAAATTTATTACATCTAATAGCCCAAAATATCTATTTTTATATTTTTATTCAGTGACAGTGTATTTTGTATATTTTTTGTATTGTGACAATCGATTTAGTATATATATTGTATAGCGATAGTGTATTTTACATATAATTTGTATAGTGACAGTCTATTGTATATAAATTGTATAGTGGCAGTCTATTTAGTATATTTTTGCATGGTGACAATCTAATTTATATATATTTTGTATAGTGACAGTCTATTTATGTAAACTGTAGAGTGACAGTCTATTTTAATATATATTTTATATAGTGACAACCTATTCAGTATATACATTATATAAAATATGTATATAGAGTGTATTGTGCATCTTGCAATGTATCTATAATATATCACTAATGTATTGTCACGATCCAAACCCCGCACTGATCGTGATGACGCCTCTCGTGAGGACAAGGCCAGCCAACTAATCCAACTTGTCTCTTTCAAATAGTTAACCATAAATGATAGCAAAATATAACTTAATAATGTTAATTAACGAAATTACAGCCCAACACAGCCCAAACCGGGGTGTCACAAGTCACGAGCATCTATCAGAGTATAAATACAACTACAAGACCTAAAATATACAAAGCCGAAATAATGAACCAAAAGAGAGAAGAATGGTGCTGCGAACGCAGGCAGTCACCTTGCTACTCTTATAGCTCTGCCTCTGATCAGCCAAAAACCTACTATCGGGTGAACAAATACCTGCATCTGCATGCGAGGTGCAGAGAGTAAAGTGAGTACTCCAACTCACTTAGTAATAAATGTAAATAATAGCTGAGCAACAAGAAATCACGTAAAGCAACCAACATGCTGTATAGAAGCCGGGTACAATTCTCTGAGAAAATAGTAAAAACTGTGAAATCTTTGGAAATATCTTGGCTCAGTTTAAACCTCTTTTGAAAATGGTCCTTTCAACAGTTACGAAATAATTTCAAAACAGTTAGTGCTGATAAGCATAGAATAATCCACCCCTCGGGCACAGATACCACAGTATAACAGGTATAAATGCAAATAAATATGCAAGATGGGCACATAAAAATTCGCCCCTCGGCAACATCCCAAAACAGTACCAGCCCCTAGGGCTCACTCTCAGAAACACTCTCAGAACAGTATCATATAGTAACTGCTGCGGCGTGCAGCTCGATCCACATATCGCTACGGCGTGCAGCCCAATCCAAATCTCGCTGCTGTGTGTAGCGCGATCCATATGGGTACCCGCGCTCATTGTGGGGGTGCAGATTCCGGAGGGGCTCCTACAACCCAAACGCTATATCACTGCGGCGTGCAGCCCGATCCAATGTGTATATATATATATATATATATATATATATATATATATATATATATATATATATATATATATATATATATATATATATCGTTGCGGTGTGTAGCCCTGCACGATCCAATGTATATATATATCGTTGCGGTGTGTAGCCCGATCCATATAAGTATCGCTGCGGCGTGCAGCCCGATCCATAATAAAAAACCATCACATCGAGGATTTACGCCTCATATCATTCAGTGTCTCCTCACATCTGGCCGTCGGCCACACTCAGTCCAGAAAAAAAATCATAAGCCCCCCGGACATCAATAAAATAGTGGTGCTCAGCCCAAACAATAGTGGAAATATCATTTAAGTCTCAAAGTTCAATTGAAACGGCTGAGTTTGTAAAACAGTATAATCAACAGGACTGAGTTCAAGTAGTATGTCAAATAGTGAGGAAACAATGATAAAATCCCCGAAGGGTTCAAATAATTGGCACGAAACCCAAGTACGGCAATCAGCCCAAATCATGATAATAACAAATAAGTTTCAGTCAAATACGCGGTAAAATCATCAATCGGGACGGACCAAGTCATAATTCCCAACGGTGATCTACCCCATGCTCACTATCCGGCGTGTAAGTCACCTCAATATAGCACTACGGTGTGTAAATCCGGGATTTGAAACCTTCAGGATATCATTTACAATCATTACTCACCTCGAACCGGTGAAATCTCTAGCTCGCGATGCCTTTTCCCCTCAGACTGGCCTCCACGCGCGTCAAATCTATCCAAAATCAGAGCGAATACATCACGATAGGCTAAGGGAACATAACCCAATCGAAAAGAATTGAAAAACATCGAAAATCACAAAATTTGCCAAAACCCGAGCCCCGGGCCCACTTCTCGAAAATCAGAAAATTTAACATGAATGGATTCCTTTTCTCGCCACGAGTCTATACATATCAAAATTACCAAAATTGGAGTTCATTTGACCCCTCAAATCCCTAGTTTAAGCTCTCTTAGGTTCAAGCCCTAAACCATCATTGTTGACTTTTAATTTCTTAAGTTTTCTGCTCTAATCCATGTGTTTACACCATAAAATCAAGTTTTAATTCCAAGAATTCATACCTGATCAAAGCCCTTGGAACCCTCTTCAAAATCGCCCAAAAACTCGCCAAGTCCGAAGTGAAATATGTTACTTTTTCAAAAATTTGCGAAGAAGACCAATTAATTAATCTGCCTAGCCATCTCGCTCCTGCGGTCCTGTTTCCGCTTATGCGGGACCGCTTATGCGGACATTACACCACTCTTGCGATTTTCCACTTAAAGGCCCCCGGCCGCTTCTGCGGCCCAGATCTCGCACCAGCGGGACCGCTTCTGCGGTCCAAACTTTCGCTTCTGCGGAAAATCCAACTCAAGTCCAAACCGCTTCTGCGGTTCCCAAATCGCATAAGCGATTCCGCTTCTACGGTCCAAATACCATAAAAGCGAAAACATACCAGAAGCTGCAGTGAATACTCAATACAAATCCAAATCTTCCCGTTTAGCCACCCGAACTCACCCCGTGGCCCCCGGGACCTCAATCAAAAATACCAATACATCCTAAAACTTTATTCAAACTTGTTCCTATCATAAAAACACACCCAGTAACACTAAAATCATCAGTTCTCATCGAATTCAAGCCTAAGTTCTTCTAAAACTTCCGAAACACACATTCTATCAAACACCCAACCAAATCACCTCCGAATCACCTGAAATTTTACACACACATCCCAAATCACCTAACGAAGCTACTGCAACTCTCGGAATTCTATTCTGACCCTCGGATTAAAATCTCACCTATCAACCGGAAATCGCCAAAATACTAACTACGCCAATTCAAGCCTAATTCTACACCGGACCTCCAAATTCACTTCCGATCACACTCCTAAGTCATAAATCTCTCCCCAAAGCTAACCGAATCAGCGGAAATCACATCCAAGCCTTCTAACTCATAAGTCAATATCCGGTTGACTTTTCCAATCCAAATCTTTCTTAAAGAGACTAAGTGTCTCATTTTCTACCAAAACCAATCCAAATCAACTCTAACACACAAATTACTGATAATGAAACATGAAGAAGCATAAAAATGAGGGAAACGGGGCGGTAACTCCTGAGACGATGGGTCGGGTCGTCACATCCTCTCCAACTTAAACAAACGCTCGTCCTCGAGCGTACCCATAGTTGTCCTTGAAGCCAACCAATAGCTAAATGACCTTACCAAGCATATACCCGGGGGTGATCCCACATCACCCTATCTCGCATAGGTCCGATAACACAACATAGCTGAAATTCCACAATCCATCTAGTCCATAAACCATAGAACCACATTGCACTTTCCGAAATCACACACAAGATCGGAACCTCATATCTATACTCAGAATAATCCTGAACCAGCTGTAATAACCCATACCTGCAACCTCATGTGCAATCATATGATATTCTACTTAAACCAAACACTCGAAACAATAACTTCTATTCACAACAGTTGCCCACAACACCCGAATACCGGTAGAAAACCTCTTATCAATTAAGGTCTTATTCCAACACTTTCATATACTGCCAACGATAAATGAAACACGTGATAAACCATAACCATTTCTCAGATTAACCATTCATGAAGCCACTTCCCTTTTGACTAATACCACAGCAGATTCTGAGCCGAACCTCGATATTATATTTCCAATAAGCTGAAATCAAATCCGTTCGTATTCATTAGTGACCCCAAAGATCACCTCGAATCCAACACACCACTCTGGTGATATTACACCTCAATACAGACCTAAGCCACAACTTGCATAATACGCGCACCAATAAAAAATGGTCTGAACATACTCAATTCATGAAAAATGACTCAACGAAAGAGTTGTACCTCTAGCTCATCAGTACCATCACCACACAAGGCTGAGACCTCGACTCACATCATAGAAATAGAACACATGACTCCACTCCGAAAGGTCATATCTCCATGTAGCCTCGCTACAAATGCGCGATCCTATCCAAACATTGTTACACCTGAAACACCTCAAGTCACTACGCTCAAAATCGACAGCCACGCATAATTTGATGTCTGGAACCAAAGCAATTCTTTACACCCACGGTGAAACAAATAACACACACCACGCAACCCGATAGGTCATAACCAATACTCCATCTACCGAGCAACACCCAATTGCTCTTCCTCTCGACTCTCACTTTGAATCCCTAATAGAACCGCACCACATGTGCCCATAACCAACAAATCATAACGTCTCACAATACCGAAAAGCAGCTCGTAGCTCTCCTCAGATCATTAACAAGCTCAATAACGATCGAATCAACCTATCCCTCAACAATATAATTCGGGGCCAACCAAGCCAGCCCAAGCTAAACACGTATCCATATCGGCCTACCAACGAACTCATTACCAAGAAGCCTGAAACTGCTCCTTCCACTACTATAACTCCTGCCGGAGCCGTATGATACGGTGTCCGGCACCAAATCAATACTGAAATCCACAACCTCGCCCGGCGACATGCCTGACCATAAGAAACGCATCTGAAAAGTCCCTCAACACCGGAACTGAACCAATGGTAGGAACCTCTGCACTGACATCCATCACGAAGGCCCAATTAAGAAAAACAATCCTTCCCAGCCGTTCGCCGAGTCTTTGAAATATACACCACTCTGCAAGAACATAATCCACTGCACCTCGCCACTCAACCCGTGGCATTTCCGGCATAGCCCATAGCACAATAGTTCAGAATTACCCATCACTAAGACAACCAGTCTGTATTCCAACATCACATCCAAAATCTAACATACTGGCAAATAAAGATCCATTCGAGCCTCCAAATCCCGATAGCCTCTAAACGGTGCCGATACACACGATAGATACTTTAAAATTTCCCTGTGCCATAAAGCAAACCCGAATACCACTAGTTGATCCAATAAGACAATGCCGCAATACTACAGAAGTATCATTAGCTTAATCACATCACCTTTTTATGAGACATATACTCTCATCAAATCACTTCCAATTAGCAGTATCATTTCCTTGATTATCTTAGGCTACCCGTTGCCTAGGAGTTTTATGAACTTCCTTTCAGAACTGAGCTAAAACCTCGCACATGCCAGTCTCGGTCCTCCACCCATACCGCATATACCATACCATCCAAGGATAACATGAAAACTTTTATATCCCTTCCGAATCACAGACATCTACGCACTCAACTAGTCAAGAACTTTCGTGGATCCCATATAGAAGAAAATTATTACACATCTCATGCCTCTCCCATTCATAGAAAATGCACGTCTCCAACCACGCTATAAATCAACTAGAACTCTCCCAATTTCGTTAGCACAACTTAAACTGCCAGGACTGAATCCTTCTAACCAAACCAAGCTAAGCAAGTTGTCAGAACTCAAGAGCTTTGCTGCAAAATACCTGTAAGGGCTCATTGCCTCGAACACATACAAAGAAATTAATCATATCCTTACCATACTGATTCGGTCTACTATCAAGCTATTCCATCTATCTAATTTCTCTTCTGATTCATCATCAACTTGATATTCCCTCTTGCTGTAGCACCACAATGCCTCAACCCAGGCTTACTACACGAGACCCAAGCAGAAGACCACACTGTCTAAGACCCATGAGTCACTGAATACCCTCTCAAATATTCTCAGATACACCACATTCCAGAATACTTTTCTCTGAAGAACTTCCTACGAATTCTGAATCCGTTACCTTTAATTTCCATATACCGGTACATAGGAGCCCATAAATAAATCATAAAAATGCCACAAGTCTTGACCTCTTTCCAATGAAAACACAGTATCTAACCACATACCCAACCTTGAGATACCCGATTGTTTCTTTAGAATCTTGAACACAGTAGAACCATTCTCGAAAATCATTCACTCTTATTCAAACTGCAATTCACCTGATCAAACGAACATAACGACCTGTGCCTCATTAGCACTCTGACACTGCAGGATATGACCTCATCATAATATAAACAATCATCTTCCTGCTCCATGCACCGAGCATTCTTTACCAACAACAGCTTAAGACATCCTGTGATTCTCACACATCTACGAAGCACCATATAACCTTTGTCAAAATTTTGCTTCACTCGTGTCATCCTCGGCTCAATTTCTGCAAACAGAACTGATTCGCCAACATGCCTCAAATCGGAACCAACATAGCACATAACCATACAATTAGCTAATCAATAGCGAACTCCCCAACTTGGCTCGAAGTCATAGATCAAAATACTCCCAACAACTCATAACGCACATACTCCATTGCTGCCTTAATACCATAGTGAGATTAAACTCAATCCTTCATAAGCTTGTGGAAACATAAATTATCTAGATTTTTTTTTAACTCTTCTGCAAATCTCACATTCACTCACACAACAGTTAAGCCCACTCTCTATACGATGCAATTTAGATGTGAACACATTTTCTTCACTTGTAAATGAGATCTTCTAATAGATAACATAAGGATCACACAACTTTAGAATACTTCGCAGGAGATGACCCACCTGCTTTGCCTCCAACTACCATTTCTGTATACCTTCTATCGTCCCAAACTGTACACAGTCGCTTAGTCTTCCTGAGTCTGAACTCATACCATAGCATAAAATTTTTACTTCACTCTCAACTAGAAACATGAGAATATTCTTCACGCGCCCATAACTCAGGCTACACATCAAATCACAATAGGAATCGAACACTTAATAGTTCATCTATTATTCAGAGGACTTTTTTGTCACTACCAAGTCATATAGATACATCTTGCAGTACTAACATACTCATCACCTGGATATTCAGCCGCCATTCCCACTAATAGGGACTATACCAAGCATATAAGCTCCAAAACACTTGCTCACACAATCAGCACCTCGGTGCTCAAGCCATAGGCAAAGATCCGGCCTCAAGTCCTCCAGACTGGACCAACATCAAACTTACAGAGATCACATCTCGCCCCTTGATCGGGGAATCACAAGAGATCAAGGCATCTCTGATACCGAGCGCTCCTGCGCACATACAAACCCGTGGAAGAAATTTCAAGAGTTTTTTTTCAAGCTTAATCAAGAACGCACGATAAGAATTCAAGAATGTGAAATTTTCCTAAAGGTTCTGCAGCATCTCGAAGATAAATACAGTCGTCTCTGTGCCGATCCGCGGGACTCTACTAAACCTGCTAATGACTCGTGAGAGCTAGTAACCTAGGCTCTGATACCAACTTGTCATGACCCAAACCCCGCACTGGTCGTGATGGCGCCTCTTGTGAGGACAAGGCCAACCAACTAACCCAACTTGTCTCTTTCAAATAGTTAAGCATAAATGATAGCAAAATATGACTTAACAATGTTAATTAACAAAATTACAATCCAACACAGCCCAAACCGAGGTGTCACAAATCACGAGCATCTATCAGAGTATAAATACAACTACAAGACCTAAAATATACAAAGCTGGAATAATGAACCAAAAAAGAGAAGAATGGCGTTGCGAACGCAGGCAGTCACCTTGCTACTCTTATAGCTCTGCCTCTGATCAGCCAAAAAACCCGCTACCGGGTGAACAAATACTTGCATCTGCACGCGAGGTGCAGGGAGTAAAGTGAGTACTCCAACTCAGTGAGTAATAAAGGTAAATAACAGCTGAGCAGCAAGAAATCACGTAAAGCAACCAACATACTGTATAGAAGCCTGTTACAATTCTCTGAGAAAACAGTGAAAACAGTGAAATTTTTGGAAATATCTTGGCTCAGTTTAAACCTCTTTTGAAAATGGTCCTTTCAACAATTACGAAATGATTTCAAAATAGTTAGTGCTGATAAGCACAGAAAAATTTGCCCCTCGGGCACAGATACCACAGTATAACAAGTATAAATGCAAATAAATATGCAAGATGAGCATATAAAAATATGCCCCTCGGCAACATCCCAAAATAGTACCAGCCCCTAGGGCTCACTCTCAGAACAGTATCATATAGTAACTGCTACGGCGTATAGCTCGATCCACATATCACTGCGGCGTGCAGCCCAATCCAAATCTCGCTGCGGTGTGCAGCCCGATCCATATGGGTACCCGCGCTCACTGTGGGGGTGCAGACTCCAGAGGGGATCCTACAGCCCAAGTGCTATATCGCTGCGGCGTGCAGCCCGATCCAATGTATATATATATCGCTGCGGCGTGCAGCCCGATCCATATAAGTATCGCTGCGTCGTGCAACCCGATCCATAAGATAAAACCATCACATCGAGGACCTCGGCCTCATATCACTCAGTGTCTCCTCACATTTGGCCGTCGGCCACACTCAGTCTAGAAAAAAATATCATAAGCCCCTCAGGCATCAATAAAATAGTGGTGCTCAGCCCAAACAACAGTGGAAATATCATTTAAGTCTCAAAGTTCAATTGAAACGGTTGAGTTTGTAAAACAGTATAATCAACAGGACTGAGTTCAAGTAGTATGTCAAATAGTGAGGAAACAATGATAAATCCCCGAAGGGTTCAAATAATTGGTACGAAGCCCAAGTATAGCAATCAGCCCATATCATGATAATAACAAATAAGTTTCAGTCAAATATGCAGTAAAATCATCAATCGGGACGGACCAAGCCACAATCCCCAACGGTACTCTACCCTATGCTCGCTATCCGGCGTGCAAGTCACCTCAATATAGCACTACGGTGTGTAAATCTGGGGTTTCAAACCCTCAGGATATCATTTACAATCATTACTCACCTCGAACCGGTGAAATCTCTAGCTCGAGACGCCTTTGCCCCTCAAACCGGCCTCCACGCGCGTCGAATCTATCCAAAATCAGAGCGAATACATCACAATAGGCTAAGGGAACATAACCCAATCGAAAAGAATTGAAAAATATCGAAAATCACGAAATTTGCCAAAACCCGAGCCCCAGGCCCAATTCTCGAAAATTAGAAAATTTAATATCAATGGATTTCTTATCTCGCCACGAGTCTATACATATCAAAATTACCAAAATCGGAGTCCATTTGACCCCTCAAATCCCTAGTTTAAGCTCTCTTAGGTTCAAGCCCTAAACCACCATTGTTGACTTTTAATTTCTTAAGTTTTCAGCTATAATCCATGTGTTTACACCATAAAATCATGTTTTAAGTCCAAAAATTCATACCTGATCAAAGCCCTTTTAACCTTCTTCAAAATCGCCCAAAAACTCGCCAAGTCCGAAGTGAAATATGTTACTATTTCAAAAATTCGCGAAGAAGACACATTAATTAATCTGCCCAGCCATCTAGCTCTTGCGGTTCCATTTCCGCTTATACGGGACCACTTCTGCGGACATTACACCGCTCCTGGGGTTTTCCACTTAAAGGCCCCCGGCCGCTTTTGCGGCCCAGATCTCGCACCAGCAAGACTGCTTCTGCGGTCCAAACTTCCGCTTCTTCGAAAAATCCAACTCAAGTCCAAACCGCTTCTGCAATTTCCCAATCGCATAAGCGATTCCGCTTTTGCGGTCCAAATTCCACAGAAGCAAAAACATACCAGAAGCAGCAGTGAATACTCAATACAAATCCAAATTTTCCCGTTTAGCCACCCGAACTCACCTCGTGGCCCCCGGAACCTCAACAAAAAATACCAATACATCCTAAAACGTTATTTAAACTTGTTCCAATCATAAAAACACACCCAGCAACACTAAAATCATTAATTCTCATCGAATTCAAGCCTAAGTTCTTCTAAAACTTCCGAAACACGCATTCGATAAAAAACCAAACCAAATCACCTCCGAATCACCTGAAATTTTACACACACATCCCTAATCACCTAACGAAGCTACTGCAACTCTCGAAATTCCATTCCGACCCTGAGATAAAAATCTCACCTATCAACCGGAAATCGCCAAAATACTAACTATACCAATTCAAGCCTAATTCTACACCGGACCTCCAAATTCACTTCCGATCACACTCCTAAGTCACAAATCACTTCCCGAAGCTAACCGAATCACCGAAAATCACATCCAAGCCTTCTAAATTATAAGTCAACATTCGGTTTCCAATCCAAACCTTCCTTAAAGAGACTAAGTGTCTCATTTTCTACCAAAACCAATCCAAAATCAGCACTAACACACCAATTACTGATAATGAAATATGAAGAAGCATAAAAATGAGGAAAACGGGGTGGTAACTCCTGAGACGACGGGTCGGGTCGTCACATGTATCCCGAACGCTTTTGTTTATCCAAAGTGTATAGACCATTCTACGATGTATAAATTTTGTATATATAAAGTGTATCGTGTATCTTACAATGTATCCTCAATGTATCCGAACGCTATTATCCAGAAAAAAAAACATTGCATTAAGACTACAGTTTTGAATAAACTTCTTTCTTTATTAAATTTCGTGTTAAAATAGTTAAATAAAATGCAAAGAGTGTAAAGTATTTCCCCTTGTTATTCTGGTCTACAATACATGAACCTTTGAGTCCTTAACCATCAAATCAAAAAAGAAAGAAATTTCATAGGTAGCATCAACGAAATCAATTAAGTACAAGTACTTTGCGTATATAAAGCCCTCAATCAAAGTGAAGAACACATAATATTTCCAGCTCTTAAACTTGCTCCTTATTAGATTTAGCGTGCACAGAAGCAAAAAATAAAACATGATGAGGTTAGGTAAAAATTAATCATGGCCATGTCAATATTTTCTACAAGTGGATAAATGATTTAGGCTTTACAATTATTTAATGAGAACCAGCAGGATACGTTTATTCCAAAAAAATAATAAGAAAATTAGATGGATGACAAAGTTAATCTGTATTAAACCAACAGTAGTCGAAGGAACATGCGGCAGCTTTAATGTGAAGCTGGATGAACGATTTAGTCTTTACAATAATGTTTGTCGGTATGCGGAGAAGACCAATTTAGGCTAGCCATTATAATTTATTTGGCGCTATAAATTGTATGGATCAATTCATGGCTAGCGAATGATGATAGTTTCCACCGGCCGGCTGCATATGAATTTACTCTTTATTTTTTCTAGCAAGTATACATATATTAATATATTAATTATACATGGTTTTTATATATATATATATCAGGTGTTTTTAATTTAATTGGTTGGATAAGCAGTTATTTAGGTTAAGTTTTCAAACATTTTAGCCATTAGAAGTAGAATTGACCTTTTCCAAGCCCACTGTCTCACCATAATTATACGCCATTTGGAAGTCAAGATATCCATAGAATCTTAATTCTTATTTTATCATCTTGGTAGCCTATTAGCATTTGGGAATCAGGTATGGGTTCTCTTTGAAGGGATCAAAACCTTCATGCTTTGTTTTATCATCATATCATTAAAAACACTCATTTTTTTAGAAAGTCTCTTTGCCATTAAGACACATGATTTGTAGGATATTTTATTGAGAGATATGCATGTTATTCCAACAGAATTAAAACACTCTTTATTTTAGTTTGCTTCCATATGAGCTTAATTCGTGTGAGAACCTTCTTTTATTTAAAAAAGATGTAGATATAAAAAGGAGTACTAATATTTACGTTGAACACATCGAATGCAGTCACATGCGCATCAATAAAACTAAATAGTTAAGCTTCCCATTGTGGACATGGGCCGGACCGCAAAAGATGGATCTGGACTTTGATTTGCAAGGTTTTGGATGAAGGCATGTTTGGGCTTCACGTCTGATCCACAATCCCATTGAAAATGTTATTCACATTAATTACATTCCCAATTTTATTTTAAAACTTATTAAGCCTAAATCTAAGATATCGAATTGTACTCCCCAAATTTGGTGAATGAATAATTCAAACTGTGAAATAATATATGTTTACCCTTAAAATTGGGTAACAATTGAATTTATACGCGGTTTTAACGATACATGATATAAATTGATACAAATTAGGATGATAAATTAATATTGAAATTAACGATAAGAAAATATATGCAAACCACCAAATTGAATAGCCGTAGCTTCTGAGTTTAGTCACCCTCGAGCCAAAAAAGATCTCAACTAGTATTAGAACTGGGCAACAAGATGATAAAAACTAGAAATGATCATTGTATTTGATAGAATAAGGGTCTACCAAACTCTATAGAGAACCAGGTTCTCTATCAGGTTCAACAGTACATACGCACACTGCAGTAAATAACTGATAACAGAAATTTTATGTGGAAAATTTTCAGTTCAACGGGATTAAAAATTATGACCTACTCTTGTAGGATTTCAACTTCACTACTGAGCTCAAGGGTATATTCTTTAGGGGACACTGGAGGAAGGGGGCTTGGAAGAGGAAGCAAGGGTTTGGAGGACAAGATCCATACGACCATTCGCGGACATTTGCTTATTCAGTAGTATTTCTTTCAGGTCTTCCACATATTTCCTGAGCTCAGCATTCTCCTTTGTTAGGCGTGCAACTGCTGAGCTATGAGAACTACTAGAACCAGGTGCCTCTTGCAAGTGACTGAGCTGACTCTCAAGAATTGCGTTCTTAGCCTTCAAATTCCGGATCTCCTCTATGGCACTATTCTGAGCATCTATAAGTTGAGAGATAGTGAAAGTGCTTCCAACTCCTTCGACCTTGTCACTACACTCACACTCCTCAAGAGTAGTTTTTGAAAAGAATTGCTTTTTAGTGCCCACTTTGGCCTGCCTCAGAGGCACTTTGAAGAACTCAAAGACCTTTGTAAGAAGAAACCTATAAGGTAGTCCAAAATTTCCATCCTTAAAGTTGCCACCTTCTGCATATGCTCAATCATTATGTCGGGCAAATTGATGGTGGTAAAATTATCCAAGGCGTCCATAAGGAACTTGTTAGCTTTGGATGCAACAGATCTTCTCTCAGCACGAGAAAACACCACTTTGTTAACCATCTAAAAAAGAAAATGATATACCGGAAGGAGTGCATTCTTATGCACCTGTTCCCGATGTTGTATTGCCTTGTCCTTGACAATGGCATTTCTAAAATGAACAGGCACCCTGAACAGGCAACAGTCTTTCAGCAAGAACCCCCAGAATTGATCCTAATAAGGCAAAGTCCATCACTATGTCCACCCCATTTATCAACACACAAATTTGATCACCCTCTAATATGAAGAGGTCAGTGTAGAAACTCCATACCTCTTCCTCATACACTTTTGGAACCTCATTTGTAAACAAATTTGTCCATTGTTGAGAATCACAAATTTCCACTAACTGTCTCATCCAAACAAGTTCTAAAATGTCAGAGGTAAATGTGTGGCCCTACAATACTTTCTGATTTCTCAACTTCCTTTTCTCAGAACTCAAAGACTCACTCACTTTTGCTTTTTTGATGGAACCAAGTTCCTCAACATCATCCATTTTTTTACTGACTTGCGAATAGACTTTTCCTTCTCCATTGACCTTTTATGAATATGTTCACCAGTTTTTTCCTCTTCTTCATCATTAGACTTGTCACTTTTCTCTTTCACTATTTTGTGATCAAGTCCAACCCTACATCACTATAGAGTGGCAGGAGCGGTCGATGCAGATTTTTCCGAGAAGGTCGGAATCGAATCCACAGGGAGCTAAGATAATGTTTAGAGTTCGATTCCTATCTAATCTAGCAATGTGTAATGCTCTTGATTGCACTTTCAATCATTCTTGTTTATTTGTTACTTCTAATTTAATACTAATGATGCACAAAATTAAACTAAGTGGATATTTTTGTAGGGTTTTCTAAATGGTGAAAAAGGCACTACGGAAGTGACTTACTCCTAGGCGAGTATCTAACGTGATCTAAAACTTAGGGAAATAATGTTATTGTTGGGATCATGATATAGCCAATGCATGAAGCTACTCACTCTACAACTCTCGGTAGTCAGAGTGACTTTGCCCTAATTAGCTTTCTCAAGCCCAATTGGGTGTTCAATTTGTGCAAGCAATGTTGGCTCAAGTCGAGTATTACTATCTCTAGGTTTAACCCTTTAATTTGGGCTATCAATCTCTCGAACACCCCGATTCCTTGTTGGCCTGAGTTTCCTAGACTTAAGCTCTCTTTATCAAGAAGAGCCTAAGTCAAAAAGGCACAAATTAATATTTGCAACCACTAATTCAACATTGAAAGCATAAATCAGGCCAAATATCAATCACACATAAACATATAAGCGCAAAAATAAAAGACCCACTAAATACCCATAGGGTTGAGCCACAACCCTAGCTAATGAGTTTAGTTACTCATAATTGAAGAATAAATCATAGATTGAGATAAAGAATAATCTATAAATTATAATTACAAGATAAGAGTCTGAGATTAATTGATAAATAAGCTACAAAATTACTCAAAATAGACCAAAGTCGGCGTTCACATGCTCAACTAACATAAGATGACCTAAATATCTGAAAAAGTTGTATTTATACACAACTAATTTTTTCGGACAAAAATGCCCCTAACGGGGTACCGCTGACAGCAGAAAATAGACCGCTGTGGCGGTGAGGCTACTGCGACCGTGTAGAATCAACCGCGGACCGCGGTTTTCTAGTGTTAGCTTCAACTTTGGCTCTCTGAGTCTCTTATCTGTGGACCGCAGTAAAAGGACCGCTTTCGCGGTAGAGGTACTACGGTCGCATAAAATCACCGTGGACCGCAGTAACTTGAAATCCCAGAAAATGCATCTCTGTGAATCTTGCCACCACAGACCGCAATAAAAGGACCTGGTCGTGGTGGGTCTTCTGTGTTTAAGATGGATTTTCCGCTGTAGCGCTGCTTTGACTTGGTTTGATCTTGTGTAGGTTTCACTCTTTTTTGAGCTGGTTATGACATCTTGTCTCTTCTTGACCAAACACTGCAAACAAGCACAACAAGTTAGCTTTTGGGAATACTTGTACACATTTTTAATCCAAACTTAAGCAAAAAAGAGCATAAAATAGACTAGAATCCCTAGTTATCAACTCCCCCAAACTTAAGCTTTTGCTTGTCCTCAAGCAAACAAAGTAATTCACACTTCCTCAAGATAAAAGAAAGGAAAATTCAGCTATCCTAAAGTAACCTCATCAAGAATCAATTGGGACTAACAATTATTCTTACTCAAATGCACTATCAACGATACACAACCTTTTAGCACCATGGCTATAATGCGACACAAAAGCATCAAAAGTTGAGTCAACTCATCAAGGGAACTCTTTCTGTTACATTGGTCGTTGTGGAACCCAAACTCATACTTCTCAACTCTCCATAAGTAAACCTCACTTTTAGATTGTAGCACTAAGAACGAGGATTGTAGAAAACACACTCATCTCTCTCAAGGAAGGTCTCAACTCCGGCTCTAAGTACCATAAGCTTTCCCCTTATGTGAGTCACCAGAAATGTAAGCTCACCCAACTCATGATAATATAGGGCTTTTATGGTAATGTAATGAAGGCTTTTGGTTCAGGGTAGGATATATTGGTTTAAGAAGGTTTCATCTTCCCTTAAGCACTTCATTTGCTTCATTTTGGAACACATTTTCTTGACTCTTTGAGTCATTTACTTCTTCTTCAGGGCTTAGAGAGACACACTGTCACTCTTTTTGTTCATTTCAATTCTTTTCCTCCTTTCAAACCTTTCCATGCCTTTCATACTTTGTCTTTATTCAATCCCTTCATTTTCTCTACATTGTTCACTTTCTTTTTGACTTTTTCTCTTTTCTTTCTTTTTCTTTTTGCCTTTCCTTTTCTTCATTTTGTGCCTTTTATCGGTTTTGCATTCCTTGTATCTCCCACCAAACTTATGATTTTGCCTTGTGCTAAGGAAAAAAAATGGTGCCAAAAAGGGTTATTTTAGAATGGATAAAGGCTTGTATCAAGGTTATTGAAAGAATAAGGGCTATGGCTCAACGGGATTGACTAGGGATATCATCATTGGAAGGCTATGGATGAATTCAGGTCAAAATTAGGATCAATCAGAGCCTATAATCACTTCTCGAGTCAAGCTTCACTTAGGATTTTGCCTAGACAAACATTCAGGGCAAGTTCTAGACTCATTGGCACAGGACTAGGACTTGCAAATCAATACCTTACCACACAAGCTATAGGATTGCTAAAAAAAGAGTCGGGGCCACAAAAACCTTAGCTACAATTTGAGCAACACAAATGGTTCTGAAAAACCACTCGATGATTGTTTAGCCAATACAAGAGTCTCAAGGTCACAACTATCACCATCCTATACACAAGAAAATATTTTTAACCATAAGGTTAAAGGTAAATGTGTTAGGCCCAAGTGAAGCTTTTCCTGAGGCACCATTGCTCACTAACTACTATTCGTCGACGCCCCCTCTTTCCTTTATCGTGGACGGGCTGTCCAGAAATTGGGTATACGACATTATGGGAGGAAAACTCTTATTCCCTTGCGAGAAGTGGGTTTTGGAATTTTGGAGAGTCGCCACCTAATGATTATAGTGCATTAGGACACTTTTAAAGAGAGAAGACATTGAGAAGAGAAACCAGAGTTTGGGTAAGGGCTTAGAGATTATCTCAAGGGGAAGGTGTTAGGCACCCCTCAAGATCCACTAGTGTGGTTCCCGACCATTCTATAATTGTGACTTTAAGAAGGTACAAGAAACAAATAAAGTTTGCACATAATAATTACAAATAAGTTTAAATCTTTAAAAAGGAAGAAAGGGATGGACAATTTTTTAGAAAAAAAAGGAATTAATTAAAGGAAACGGAATTAGAAGAAAACATTGTAAGTAAAAGAAAAGAAAAGGGGGTCCTAGGTTGATACATAATATAGATCACATTAATGCATTACCTGGCGTACACCCCTCAGAAGAGGGGTCGCACGTGATATAAGCGCACCGGTCATCATATCCATATTCTACCCCTCCCACCCCGTTAAGGTATTAAAGCGCGTTTTGTCTCATTTACTTATTGCATGCTAGTACTTATCCCAACCTATCAATCTCGGGGTATTAGGACTTCTAATCCTAAAAGGGGAGAAAGGGATGGGGGCCTTTATGGAGTTTAAAGGATAAAATTCTAGTTTCGTCATTCAAAACAAATATCAAATAGGAGGAAGAACAAAAAGATAAGCAAGGCTCAAATAAACCCATTAAATCAGACAAACATATAGTTTAGCATGCCTTGGCAAATACTGATTTGGTCTTAGATTAAAATTAAGCAGCGAGCGGACTAGTTCAACACATATATTGAAACAGAAAGTCTGCATTAGATAACTCGAATACAATTGTCAGAGATTAAGGCATTTAACGCGAGTTGTTTTAAGAAGGCACTGATTTTAGAAGATAATTAATGTAGAAGAGTTTGGAA
Source organism: Nicotiana glauca (assembly GCA_026770625.1). NCBI lineage: Eukaryota > Viridiplantae > Streptophyta > Magnoliopsida > Solanales > Solanaceae > Nicotiana > Nicotiana glauca. Next base: position 22,025 of record MDKF010835913.1, read on the forward strand.
AGAAAAGATAGGCTGCAGACTTAGAAAAGTGTTTAGAAATGAATTTCAAAAAGGATCAGCGGACCGACCAGTTATATACACAAAAAAGAGTAGTTGTTAAAAAAATTTCAAAAGAGACAGAACTATCTAAAAAAAAGAGAGCTGCAGAACTGATTTAAATAACGAGTTCAGGAATCGAGTTGGAAAAATATGTTTAGGCAGAACATTAGAGAAGCCGTTTCAGAAAAAAGATATGCAAATTTGAAGAACTCGATTTTTCAGGACAAATGTACATTGATTGAAGAGAGTTTTATCAAAAGTTAAAGTTTTTGAAAAAAAACGTTACTGAATTAGGCATTTAAGAACCAGTTAACCAGTTATTACAGCTTTGAACCGGCCAAGCGAGTTTGATGCAAAATCCTATAGGCATGATATCTATATTATCGATTTTCAGAACTTGTTAATGAAGTCGTGAAAAGATGCTTGTTTAATTAATCCTAAAGTTTGCCTAATGAATATGCATATCCTGTAGGCATGATATCTATAAATAAATTTTATTTAGAAAGTTTAAACTCCTATAGGCAGGATCTCTAGATGCGTAATTACAGAACATGAGTGTTAAATCCTATAGACATGCTTTTTAGGTGATTTGCAGTAAAGTTAAGTGTTAAATCCTATAGGCATGGTCTCTATGTGATTGAATCAGTATTAAAGGACCCTATAGGCAGGATTTCTTGTTTTATTAAAAGTAAAATCTTAAATCATGATTTCTACCCTTTTGATGCAAGAAAGTAAAGACCCCTACCACACCCTTTTACTATACTCCCCCAGTTTCATACAAGTTATTACAATGCCTGAAAAATATAGAAAATACATCAAAAGACAACAGCTAGATCTGAGAAGCCTAATTCAACCTTAATGTCCAATAACATGTATTTAACCAATTCCGGGATCCAGATTTCCAAAGCCTTATCCTTATCCAAGGTGTTTCAAAGTTCCAAGGAATCTCAGGGATTCCAGGTATTGTTTACACCCAGGATACCATTAGAATTAGAATACTGCAGTGCGGAAGAGCCAGCTCTCAGGCATCCAAGTTCAGAGGGAGCTCAGGTGTCCCAAAGCATGGCTTGTAAGAGAGAGGCAGAACTTATAACTAAGAGTAAGTGCAAAGTGAAAGGGGGATTGGGGAGCCATGACAAATGGTGGTCATGCCTAGCCACTAGGTAGGCTGGCACACCCCTGACCACTTGTTTAGTTAAACAAGTTAGGAGCAGACCCTTGAAGGTCAGACCAAGGTCTGGATAGTGATTAGGACACTATCATACCCAAGTCCAAGGCTCATACACATAAAAAGGGAAAAGGAGTGGGAATTGATTGAGTTAGGGATTCAAAGAACCCAGTTCAGAATCATAGACAGTAACATTAGAGTGCTGTTATGCCCTGAACCATAACTCACATACAAAGGGTAAAGGGTAAGGGGATTCACATAGGAACAATAATGACAAAGTTGCAGAAAAATAGTAAAGGAAAACATAACAAAACTAGGATATGAAACACATAGTGGAGGAGCAGTATTTAAACTAAGACGGACATACCAGTTGCAAAGTAAGAGAATAGTAGAGTAACCACAGAAGGCAAGCAGCAGAAACAACTCAGGTTTTCAGCAGAACATTTGAAGATTCAAGGAGAGCTTAAAGGGTAGTTCAGAAAGAAAAGAGGAGAAGTACACAGAACTGGTCTGTGTATTTGAGAGAAGAAGGGAGTAGAAAGCAGATTGCCTATTACTGCTTGATTGTTACTTACTCGTTGTTCTCTGTTTTTTTTTTTGAAAAGGGGAGGGCTGAGCCCTTTATATAGTTTTGAAAACAGGTGAGGCAGACACAAAGGTATAAACATAGAAACTGATCAAATTAGTATCAATTAGGGTAGACAGACTCCTTTAATTAAGGGTCTAGTTCAGATGACTAAGAAGGAAGAGTGAATCAGTTTATTAAGGCTAAATTAAGGTAAAAGAGACCATATGGTGCACAAATAAGGTCACATACACAATTGGATATTTAAGAAAAAAAGGCACAGTAGTAAGAATAAGGTATAAGTTTAAAAATCAGTCAAAGGATCTCGGCTCCAGTTGTAAATCACAAAGAGACTGAGATAATTAAGGAAGTAAATAATTCAAACGTTGGTACAAAATCACAGAAGATACATTATCAATTATTTAAGGTAAACATCAGTAAGGTAAAATAGGTTCAATCAAGAGAAATTAGTTACGAATTTCTTAGCCTGATTAAAGGAATTTCAAAAATAAAATTTTGAAAGGGAAGCTTATATATAAGCATGTAGTTCAAAACAAAGAAGAACAATGAGAGTTTTTTTCATAATCACAGGCAAATAAGTTCACAAGTTCGATTACAAACTCGTCATGAGTCAGTAAACCTAGGGTTTCAGAGTGAAAACCTAGTGTCTTTCACTTCAAAGAAAAGAAAACCCCCCAAATCTTAGGGTTTCACATGGAGTTGGAGGTGAGGGAATCGTTCAAAGTCACAGAGATAGGCAGATATGCGCAAACAGAAGTAAGAGGAAATTACGAGTTTTAAGACGAGGGTAGGCAAGAGCATGATCAACATAACTCAGAAACAAAATCAAAGCACGAGCTTAAACACACAAGCAAAAATGAGTCAATAACCTAGGCTAACATGTGAACAAAAGAGGTAAACGAATCTCCGTAAAAGATCTAGTAAGAAACACAAGAGCAGGCTTAAACATAACAAGGAATAAAACAACGAGCATGAACACACATATAAAGAGTAAAAGAATCAGAAACATTTAGTAACCATTTTCAGAAAACCCTAAAAATAGGATTCGAACAGTTTTGAAAAGGGAAAATTGGGGAAAAACTCTAAAATGGCACACACAACATAGATTTAGACGAATAAGCAAAAAAGGAACCTCGATTAGGCTAGGGTTTCTGAGAACCCAAAAGGACGAGAAGGCTTGGAAGCCTCGAGAATGGTTCTGAGCTAGCAAGGTCGAATCCAGGCTCGAGAGGTTGAGATACGCCGGAGCAAAGCCGAAAACAGCCAATGAAACTCGAACCGGCTAGGGTCTAGATGAAGACCTTCAAGGTCTAGCCTCGAATCTTCAATGAGCAAGCGTGTGAGAGCAGGAGATGGTGGGTAGAGGTTGTCCATGGCTAGATTAGCCATGGATTCTGGAGGTAGGTGGATATTAGGGTTTCAGAGGTTGAGAGGGTTCGAGAGAGATGAGAGGAACCAGAGGCGGCGGATTTGGAGAATGGGGATAGGGTTAGGGTCATTTGGGAATTAAAATGGTAAGGAGAAAATGTGGCCGTTGATCATTTTGATCAACGGCATGGATCAAAAGGGAGCCGGGCGGGTAAAAATAAACGAGTCGTGGGTCGGGTTAATTAAGAAATTGGGTAGGGAATTTTGGGTCTGATTTGGGCTTAAGATTGAGGTTAATTTCGGGCTAAAATTAAAATGCAAAGGGCTAACTCTTAAATAACCACTTTTTCGTTGTTTTAATTTATAAAAATAGCAAAATAATTTCTGGAAATAAATCAAATGTGATAAAATAATTAATGATACATAATTATCAAATTAAAAATACTGGAGTCAATTTTATAAATATAATTACAATTGAATCTTTAAAGAGGCTAGTATTGCAATTATATGCAATTTAATTTTAAACATACCGAATGAATTTGTAAAAATATGAAAAAATCATGTTAGCTATGTTATGATGTAAATATAAGAATAAAATAAATTGTTCACCAAAATGACAAATTTTGGAAATAATTATTGGATTTTATGGTATAAAAATGGGCAATAAGGAGGTTTAAAAATCATCAAAAAATATCAAAACTCATGGGTGTCCTTATATATGCATAAATATGCTATTTTGGAAGTATTTTGGGTAGAAAAATATATAGGGAAAAATTGGGTATTAACAACTGCCCATCTTTACCCGAGGAGGATGAAAGAGTTGTCGGATAAAGACAAAATGGCCAATTTTGACCGGATCGGCGATTGGAAAGAACTTTGACCGAGCTCTAGTTTCTGAGCTGCCTACATATCCCTGGTTTTACAGGAATCAGGCCATATGTAGTTCAGGAACCATGGACGGAGTATGTCGATGGAATTTCGAAAAGGAACGGACACGATGCTTAGGTTTGGAAAGGGTGTTTGGAGTCGGATGGGCTGTGGGAACCGGAGCGGGATCGCTCTTGCTGAGATGGTCGTTTGCTAGCCGGTGTACCTGCAAAGAGCAATGTGGCGTATATTGTGCATAATTTAAACATGATGTAGGTTCCCGTTGGACCATGAATGCTGTCTTTGGACGGTTAGGATGACGTCCTCGGACCATGATGTCCTGGGCCATGAAGCGCAAAATTAAAGGATTCGCAGGCTATGAAATGATGTTCTCGGGCTATGATAATGGTGCCTCCGAACCATGATGCCTTTGAATAATGATGTGTAGGATATAAAGTGGGGTCCTCGGGCCATGACATTGTGTTCTCGGGCTATGAGGATGATGCCTCCGAACAGTGACGCCTTCGAACAGTTTGGCGATATTTCAGCCCATGAAATGCAAGATTTGGCGGTATTTCAACCAATGCAAAAACGTAAATGGCGATATTTCAGCCGACAGAAAAATAAAACAGGCGATGTTTCAGCTGATGCAAAAAATGTAAATGGCGATATTTCAGCCGACAGAAAAATAAAATAGGCGATATTTCAGCCGATGCAATAAATGTAAATGGCGATATTTCAGCCGACAGAAAGTATAGGTATAGATGCTGATGGAGATTTAAATATGAACTGGCGATCTTTCAGCCGATGTAGAATTTAAATAAAGTTTGGCGATATTTCAGCCGACTGCAAGAGAGATAAAGTGGCGATGCTTCAACCGATGCAAAATAGAGGTGGCGGTATTTCAGCCATGCAGGTGGAGGTAGAGTTCAACCTCGGAAGGCAGAAAGGTAGCCTTATGCAGATAAATGCAAATGGAGACAACGCTTAGTCTCGGAAGGCAGGAAGGTAGCCTTATGCAATGCAGGAAGTGCAGATGGAGACAACGCTTAGTCCCGGAGGGCAGAAATGTAGCCTTATGCAATGCAAGAAATACAGATGGAGACAACACTTAGTCTCGGAAGGCAGAAAAGTAGCCTTATGCAATGCAGGAAATGCAGATGGAGACAACGCTTAGTCTCGTAAGGCAGAAAAGTAGCCTTATGCAATGCAGGAAATGCAGATGGAGACAATGCTTAGTCTCGGAAGGGAGAAAAGTAGCCTTATGCAATGCAGAAAATGCAGATGGAGACAACGCTTAGTCTCGAAAGGCAGAAAAGTAGCCTTATGCAATGCAGGAAATGCAAATGGAGACAACGCTTAGTCTCGGAAGGCAAAAAAGTAGACTTATGCAATGTAGGAAATGCAGATAGAGACAACACTTAGTCTTGAAAGGCAGATAAAGTAGCCTTATGCAATGCACCAATGTAAAGGCGGATAGTGGTAAGACTGTCTTAGCTGGTAGCTGATTACGATATCGTGACTGCTGGGGATGTTGTGTGCGGATAGTGATTTTTGAATAAGCGATTGTTCTGATAGCTTCACTCCTGAAAAGTCGAGTGCGTGAATGTATTCAATGATTTGTGACCTGCATCCAAAGAAAAATCGTGAGTTCTGTAGAAGGGGAAAGGTTAGTTCATCCTCCCGTGGTTCCTGACGTCACGCATCATTGGGGTAGCGTTGCTAAACGACATTGATTCCAATGATAGTTATGCATGATTTAATAAATATAACGTAAGTATATATTTGAAAAATGATTTTCTTTTTGATGAACCAATGACTGCGACGTGGTCCAAAACAATGCAACCTCACTTGCTCCGGAATTTTGAGGGTCCTCCTTAAAATTCTGCCCCAGTTTACTGGGGTGGCGCTTCTGACGGCTGCGCTGAATGACTGAAGACGATCAACCTCATAATTTTGAGGGTCCTCCTCAAAATTCTGCCCCAGTTTACTGGGTTGGCGCTTCTGGCGATGAAAAGACTGAAAACTGACTTCGAAATTTTGAGGGTCCTCCTCAAAATTCTGCCCCAGTTCCGATAGCGGGAAAAATGGAATTTTTATTAAATTGTGACCGAACCCATAGGGCTGCCTACGTATCCCCTCTTAAACGGGAATCAGGTCAGGCGTAGTTCAAATTACATCATAAAGAGAAAACATATGATTACACATATTATCGTTTCACTGCATCTGAATTAATTGGCTTCGACCAGACTTCTCCGTCCATTTCTGCAAGGATAAGGGCTCCTCCAGTTAGAAACCGATGAACCATGTACGGACCCTGCCAATTAGGAGAGAACTTCCCCTTGGCTTCATCTTGATGTGGGAATATTTTCTTCAATACCAGCTGCCCTGGTTTAAACTTTCTTGGTTTAACTCTTTTGTTGAAGGCTCTGGACATTCTGTTCTGATAAAACTGACCGTGGAAAACTGCATTCATTCTCTTCCCGTCTATAAGGGCTAGCTGCTCGTAGCGACCTTTTACCCATGCTGCGTCACCCAACCCTGCTTCTTGTATGATTCTTAAAGAGGGAATTTCTACCTCGGCGGGAATGACCGCCTCTGTACCATAAACTAGCATGTAAGGAGTTTCCCCGGTTGATGTGCGGACTGTGGTGCTGTATCTCAATAAGGAGAATGATAACTTCTCGTGCCATTGTTTGTGCCTTTCGATCATCTTCTTTAGTATCTTCTTGATATTCTTGTTGGATGCCTCCACAACTCCATTCATCTGAGGTATGTAGGCTGTAGAGTTCTTGTGTTTGACCTTGAATGTATCACACATTGCTTTCATCAGGTCGCTGCTGAGATTGGAACTATTGTCAGTGATGATTGATTCCGAAATTCAGAACCGACAGATGATACAGCCGCGGATGAAATCTACCACAACTTTCTTAGTCACTGCTTTGTATGATGCTACTTCGACCCATTTGTTAAAGTAATCAATTGCCACTAAGACGAACCTGTGCCCGTTTGATGCGGCAGGCTCGATCGGTCCGATAACATCCATTCCCCAAGCAGCAAACGGTCATTGTGAGCTTATTGCAGTAAGCTCGTTTGGAGGCACTTTTATCATATCTGCATGTATCTGACAGCGATGACACTTTCAGACATATTGGATGCAGTCCATTTCCATAGTCATCCAAAAGTATCCTGTTCGGAGTATCTTCTTTGCTAAAATGAAACCATTCATGTGCGGTCCGCAGGTTCCTACGTGCACTTCATCCAATACTTTTGGTTGCTTCTCTTGCATCGACACACCTTAGCAATGCAAAATCGGTAGTCCTCCTGTACAGGATCCCTCCATTGTGAAAAAAGTTGTTAGCTAACCTCCGAAGTGTGCGCTTCTGAGTAGCATTGGCAAGCTCTGGGTATTCTCCTGTTGTCAAGTACTCTTTGATGTCATGGAACCATGGTTTCCCATCGGCTTCTTCCTTTTCCGATCCATATCTGATGATATCCGTTGAAACAATCAACAAAAGACTGCAGCTCATGCTTGGCGCAGTTGTCGATAAGAATGTGTATGTTTGGCAAAGGGAAGTCATCTTTGGGACTGGCCCGGTTGAGATCCCGATAGTCGACACAGATTCTAACCTTCTCGTCCTTCTTTGGTACTGGCACGATGTTGTCTAACCATGTTAGATACTCTACCACTTTGAGAACCTTATCTTTGTCTTGCCTAGTAACCTCTTCTTTGATTTCCAAACTCATATCGGGCTTGAATTTCTTGAGCTTCTGTTTTACCGGTGGACAAGTTGGATCTGTTGGCAGTTTGTGAGCTACCATGGACGTGCTGAGACAAGTCATATCATCATATGACCAGGCAAATATGTCCTCATATTCTTTTAAGAATTCCATATATTCTTTCTTCTTTGACAGCGACAAGTACACACTGATACGTGTTTCCTTGACATTCTCGGCATCTCCCAAATTAACAACCTCAGTTTCGTCCAAGTTGGATTTAGGCCTATTCTCAAAGTTCTCGACCTCTCTGACAACCTCTTCTGGTATCTCATCTTCTTCTGAGCCTATGTCCTTTTGTTGCGTTGTTTCGTTGCAAATCATAGTCGTTGGTTCATCGTCAAGATAAGTAATAATAATGCTGTATAAAATAGAGTAAATGATAGAAAAATAATAAGCGAGATATATATGATAAACTGAAATGCTTTGATTAAATACATAATTTTTTGAAACATCGGAGCTCTTTTGGAAATAAAAGACAATGCGGAAAGAAAAATCAACTAGTAAAGTAAGCTAAAAAGATGAGATGCATGGTGCTTTTGTTTAGCCTTGCTACCCCAAAACCTTCTGGGCCCTGACGGTCCTAATTGACCAGTTGCTGAGGCGGTCCCCTCTGTTCACAACTTTATGAAAGGACCTTCCTCCCCTTCCTCCTCGAAGATAACATAACAGTCCATATCATCTTCCAGAAACAAGTTCTTCATTGCTGCTAATGCTTCATCCTCCTCCGATCCATATATGACATCTGCCGGTTGGAAGGTCTGTTCCAGGCTAGGTATCGGAAACTCCAATCGATAGTAGGGGTCGCGCTATGGTGGCGACGAGTTCTGGAATTCCTCCTAAGTGTAGCCGTACCCTAAGCCAAAGGTAGTGCCATGCTTCTTCAGTTTGATGGGCTTAGTGATCCCCCGAAGGTTTTTACCGAGTCTCTTTCCAGGCTCGTACCCATACCAATTCAGGATACTTTTGATCTTGTTGCCCCACCACTTATCCTTATCTACTGTGTTGACCCTTTTAATATGGTGGTATGTTTCTCCGCCTATTTTCCTTCTGCCTCCAATCATCGGAATAGTTTGGCGACTATATATAGGGTTACTACCATCACCATGAATGATCACCTCTTGGTGGTTCCATTCAATCTTTACCGCCTGATGCAGGGTTGACACTACGGCTCCAGCAGCGTAGATCCAGGGGCGTTCCAACAGCAAGTTGAAGGATGCCAGGACGTCTATCACTTGGAAGACGACATCGAACCATGTTGGTCCTATTTGCAAACATAGGCTGATTTCTCCAATAGTAGATCTCTGGGACCCATCGAAGGCTTTGACATTGATAGCCCCATCTTTGATCTCGTGCAGGCTTTTTCCCAAGGTTTTGAGAGTTATCAGCGGACAAATATTGATGCTTGACCCTCCATCAATCAAGACTCTAATGGTGAAATAATCTTCACATTGCACGGTGATGTGCAGTGCTTTGTTGTGGCTCAAACCTTCCGGTGGTAGCTCATCCTCGTGGAAGGTGATCTTGTGACTTTCCAACACTTGTCCCACCATATTCTCCATCTCGCCTCCAGTTATGTTGCTGGGAACATAAGCTTCACTCAATATTTTTATCAGGGCATTCTTGTGAGCGTCAGAACTCTGTAGAAGAGCTAGGATAGAGATCTGTGCTGGTGTTTTGTTCAACTGTTTAGCGACCGAGTACTTCTTAGCTTGTATTTTCCTCCAAAGATCGTCGGGTCCTGTTTCAATAGGCCGTCCCGGGGCTTGCTTACTGGACTCAGCTAGGTGCTCTGGAGTGTACACCCTTCCTGTTCTAGTCATTCCTTGTGCGGCAATTATTTCTCCTGTCTTGGTCTTTCCTTTCCTCCTAGATTCAGCAGTGTAATCCCAGGGTATGGCGTTTGAGTTAAACGGGGTCACATCTGTCATCGTGACCGAAATAGGCACCCTTGGAGGTAACACAACAACTTCAAATGGTTCAGGTGCCTTTGGAATTCCAAACTTGACTTCAATTGGTCCTGGCGCCATTGTAGGAGGCGCTTCGAACTCGAGCGACATGGACATATTTACATCATCACCCTCGGAGGGCTGGATTTGGACAACAATAGGGTTGAGGGTGACTGTCGGCTTCTTCGGTTCATCTCCTTCGGTAATCAATCCAATTGACCCTTTGGGGTCCCAATCATCCTCAATTTCGATCATGTGGATGCCTCCACCCTTGTGGTCAGGCAGAGGGTTGTTGCGGACATTGAGAGCAGGCTCCTTTGCTATGATGACCTTATTATCAATCAAGGTCTGAATCTTGTCTTACAACGAACGACACTCATCAAGGGTGTGTCCCTTCATGCCGGAGTGATACACACAGGTCTTGTTGGGGTTGACCCACAGGGAGGGATTTTCTGGAGCTTTGGCTGGGATAGGAGTGACGTAACCAGCAGCTTTAAGTCTTTCATATAGCTGGTCAATTGGCTCAGCGATGGCTATGTATTGTCTGGGAGGTTTGCGGTCAAAATTTGGCCTGGGTCTTGGAAAATTTTGACGGGTGAGTGGTGATTGGTAGTGAGAGGGTTGAGCATTATAAGCTTGGTAAACAGGTACTGGTTGAGAGTATCTGGGTGAAGTGGGTTGATATGTAGGTGGCAGAGATGATTGGTAGGTGAGTGGTGGAATTTGGTATGCGGGCGAGGGTGCTTGGTAATTCGGGATGGGCTGATATGTAAGTGGAGGTGATGGATAACTGTGGTATTTTGGTGGTGATTTGGCTCCCTGTGAGACCATCACGGCACTTACATCCTTCCTTTTGGACGTGGCACCAGTATGCAAAGCCTTATTGGTAGCTTGCAGGGCTTCAAGATTTGTAACCATACCATTCTTAATGCCCTCTTCGATTCTTTCTCCAAGTTTGATGATATCGGAGAACTTCTGACCCTCGATCAGCATCAACCTCTCGTAATATTGGGGATCCTGAGCCCGGACGAAGAATCTATTCATTTGCTCCTCTTCTAGGGCCGGCCTGACCTTTGCAGCTTCTGACCTCCAACGAGTGGCATACTCGCGGAATGTTTCGGTGGGCTTCTTCTTCAAGTTCTGTATATAGAATACATCCGTTGCATTCTCTGTATTGAATCAGAATCTATGCACGAAATTCGATGCCATGCTCACCAAACTTGTCCATTTCTTGGGGTCCTGACTGATGTACCAGGATAGTGCATCTCCCTTCAGGCTCCTCATGAACAGCTTCATACGGATCTTCTCATCTCTTCCAACCCCAACTAGCTTATCGCAATAAGTTCTCAGGTGGACTCTGGGATCTCTTGTTCCAGCAAACATTTCAAACTTGGGAGGTTTGTACCCCTCCGAAAGTTCAACATCTGGCTGAATGCAGAGGTCCTCATAATTTAACCCTTCGATACCTTTGTTACCTTCCACGCCCTGAACTTGGCTGGTCAATTTCTTGAGTTCTACGACCAAATTCCTGATAAGGGAGTCCTTGTCATCAAACTCAGGTGCATTTGAGATTGGTTGGGTATAGTGGGGTATAGTGTCCACAAAGATAGGAGTGTTGTGGAGATGGTCATTTGTAGTGTTCAGTGACTCGGGAATGAGTAATGGAGTGTTATTTAGAGTGTGGCATGTGTTGCAGCGAGTGGGTTGTATTTGTAGTTGTGAGGTATTTTGTGGAGGTGCGGGATTCTGGGTGTTGACATCAAGAGCGGTGAGGGAAAATGATAGGTTCGCCAAATTCCGAACCTGATCCAGTTCTTCCTGGACTTTTAGCAATTTTTGCTCAAGATGAGCAGCAGTTCCCTTAGCAATTGGGGTACCCTGAGAAGTTTCTTCCTTTTCGATCTCCTTTCTAGCATTTGCGTCTCCCATTTTGCCTTTGTTCTTGTTTCTGATAGGACTCAAAGGAGGAGGAGGTGGAGGGCCCTTGGATCTTGTAGAGTATGCTGATGGTGCCAGAATGCACAAACTAACCTTTGGGGAGGGGAATAAAAAATAAAAGAAAAACAAAAGGTAAAAAGTTAGTGCGGGTTCTGAGAAAAGAATATTGCAATATTTAAACATATTGTGCAAGAATATAAGTCGTGTACTAATTTGGGCGCCTCGTTGTTCCCGAGTTTGTCCTAGCGACACATTAACTTTGGAGAACTTATAATGCTAAATGCCTCATTTCATTGATAAAAATAAGACGAGTCTCAAAACAACTTAAAATAACGGGAAAGGAAAACAAAACTAATGGCCAATGGCCTTATTACATCACAAAAGCAGGAAATAAAAGATCCTAACTACTTGTTCCCATAAGGACCTTTCCCCAATTCGGTATTCTTACCTCCCTCGTACAGCTGCACCAGCTCGCGCAGTCCTAGCAACAAGTAGGCTCGGGCCAGATGTCCGCCTGTATATCTCTTAGCGTTCTAGCAATCTTCGATCATTTTCAAGAATTTCCCTTCCAGCTCCACTAGACCTCGTTCCAGATACCCTAGCCACTTGTTGGCGTTGACAACCATATCCTTCCACTCGTCGATCAACTTCTGATGAGCTTCCTGTATCTCCCGATGCTCATTTTTGCATTCCCGAATTCTTTTGCGTAATTGATTGTACTTAGCTTGCGCTTCAGCCTTTTCATCGATAAGCGTGTGACCTCGGATGAACCCAGGATGACCCAAACCAGTGTAATCGTCTTCCAACCAAGCTGAATAGTGTGACGCACACCCGGCGTGATACCTGTCTGGCTCGATAGATTCTCTTCCCAAGACGAGTTTGCAATGCCACATGTGCTGAGCGTGACACCTGTGAGGGCTATCATCGTCCTGAAAGTCAGCCCTGAAGTGACTCGTTTTGTCTTCCCTTGGTATGATTTGCTTCCTCCCAGCTTGCCTTATGGCTCGAAGAGGGACATAAGGATAAGTTCCCCTCAGACCAATGAGTATGAGGAATGGTGCATCCCGAGAACGAACAATGAACTCCCTGATTGGGAACCACTCATAAATCCACTATACCTGTTCTTCATTTAGATTCTCGAATAGTTCTACCCATCCTCTAGCGTCCTCTGGTCGAGCGAACATATTAGGCATGAAGTTCATTCGCTTTGGGTGGTGAAAAGCGATATGATCCTCCCAGTCTCTGCGTATAATTTCCTGCCGGTAATCACCTTTCTGAAGGTGTTCTAAAAGCCAGAGTTGAAGTAACAGATTACAACCTTCAAAGTGTTTGGCCCCTTACTGACACTTTTCCAAGGCTCGATATATCTCGGCGACAATCATGGGCACTATGCTGAAAGACTGCCCGTCAATTACCTCCATTAAGGTCTTGGTTACCAAGGGTAGTTTGGTGTGGATCCTAGCCTTCTTCATAGGAAAGATTATCATCCCCAGAAAATAGAACATGAAGACAAAAACTCTTCTGTGGATATGCCCTAAAGAGGTAAGTGCAAATTCGTCGGTGTAGGTGCGGTAGGACTTGCTATGGCCATACCTCTCGTACAAGTAGTCAAATGGTATGTAGGAGGCTTTCAGACAAGTCAAATCTGGGTTTTTCTTGAGTCCCATCATTTTGAGAAAACCCCTACCTTTGCGATTTTCCGGCATAAGCAGACCCGGAGTCTCCCAAGGAATACCAGCTAGACCCCCAATTTCTTCAAGTAAAGGGGTCATCTCAAGGTCCCCGAAGCGAAATACTGACCGATCACTATCCCAAAAAAAAGTTACAGCCTCTACGATTTTGTTGTCAAGCCGGATTTCTAGAAGTGAAGGTTGATTTCCCAAGTACTTGCGAACAAGAGTCCGATCACTGGCATGAAGGTCCTCCCACCAGCTTAGCAGCCTTGGGTGAATGTTGGTTACCATACCGAATCTGGGGACTTCGTGCCTCATTTTCTGCAAAACAAAGCGTTAGACCCTTACCCCACCAGACTAGACTATTTAAATCAACAATTAGCATAGTAGGCATTTAGTCTCCAAATAAATACACAGAACATGGAGGCGTCCGTTTGGGTTTCAGGGAAACCCGATGGACTTTGGACTAGGCTATCTTAATGAGTCATTATGCGGATAACATAACTGACTCAGCTAGGTTTGACCATGATGCATGAACAGTTTTAACGGAGTAAGGTTTCTACTTTTGAAGTGCTATACTGGTACCCTTGAGCGGACAACTCAAGAGGGAAAGGCGCGGAACCATCGACTACACCATTGATCGACTGGTTTTACCACAAATATGACTTTGCCACATTTAGGGGGTGGTAATATGGGAAGAGCACAACCACTCATTATAAGCGTTGCTATAGGATTTGTTTTGGCACGAGTGGAGTATGATGTTGAAGATGCAATTTACAAGAATGAAACAGATTGACATGTATTTTCACGTACATAAAATAAATGATTACAATAAATGCTCAAAATTACAACGACATTGAAATAATAAAGCAGTAAGGAAAGCAGTTAAATGAAAGGAAAGACATGAAGAGCCAAGTTAATTTTTCATGATGAAATAATTAAAAGGCAACAAATAAAGGTAATTAAAGAAATAATGAAGTCACAAATAACATGTAATGGTAAAAAGCCTAAAGAACTCCCCAGCAGAGTCGCCATGCTGTCGACGCCCCCTCTTTCCTTTATCGCGGACGGGCTGTCCGAAAATCGGGTGCACGACATTATGGAAGGACAAATCTTATTCCCTTGCAAGAATTGGGTTTTGGAATTTTGGAGAGTCTCCACCTAATGATTATAGTGCATTAAGACACTTTTAAAGAGAGAAGAAACTGAGAAGAGAAACCATAGTTTGGGTAAGGGCTTAGAGATTATCTCGAAGGAAAAGTGTTAGGCACCCCTCAAGATCCACTAGTGTGGTTCCCGGCCATGCTATAATTGTGACTTTACGAAGGTAGAAGAAAGAAATCAAGTTTGCACATAATAATTACAAATAAGTTTAAAGCTTTAAAAAGGAAGAAAGGGATGGACAATTTTTTAGAAAAAAAAAAGGAATTAATTAAAGGAAATGGAATTAGAAGAAAACATTGTAAGTAAAAGAAAAGAAAAGGGGGTCCTAGGTTTATACATAATATGGATCGCATCAATGCAATACCCGGTGTACACTCCTCAGAAGAGGGGTCGCACGTGATATTAGTGCACCGGTCATCATATCCATATTCTACCCTTCCCACCCCATTAAGGTATTAAAGCGCGTTTTGTCTCATTTACTTATTGCATGCTAGTACCCGTCCCAACCTATCAGTCCCGGGGTATTAGGACTTCTAATTCTAAAAGGGGAGAAAGGGATGGGGGCCTTTATGGAGTTTAAAGGATAAAATTCTAGTTTTGTCATTCAAAACAAATATCAAATAGGAGGAAGAACAAACAGATAAGCAAGGCTCAAATAAACCCCTTAAATCAAAAAAACATATAGTTTAGCATGCCTCGGCAAATACTGATTTGGTCTTAGATTAAAATTAAGCATCGAGCGGACTGGTTCAACACATATATTTAGACAGAAAGTATGCATTAGACAACTTGGATACAATTGTTAGAGATTAAGGCATTTAACGCGAGTTGTTTTAAGAAGGCACAAATTTTAGAAGATAATTAATGCAGAAGAGTTTGGAAAGAAAAGACAGGCTGCAGAGTTAGAAAAGTGTTTAGAAATGAATTTCAAAAAGAATCAGCGGACCGACCAGTTATAAACACAAAAAATAGTAGTTGTTAAAAAAATTTCAGAAGAGACAGAACTATCTAAAAAAAGAGAGCTATAGAACTAATTTAAACAATGAGTTCAGGAATCGAGTTGGAAAAATATGTTTAGGCAGAACATTAGAGAAGCCGTTTCAAAAAAAAGATATGCAAATTTGAAGAACTCGATTTTTCAGGACAAATGTACATTGATTGAAGAGAGTTTTATCAAAAGTTAAAGTTTTTGAAAAAAAATGTTACTGAATTAGGCGTTTAAGAACCAGTTAACCATTTATTACTGCTTTGAATGGGCCAAGCGAGTTTGATGCAAAATCCTATAGGCATGATATCTATATTATCGATTTTCTGAACTTGTTAATGAACTCGTGAAAAATGCTTGTTTAATTAGTCCTAAAGTTTGCCTAATGAATATGCATATCCTGTAGGCATGATATCTATAAATAATTTTTTTTTAGAAAGTTTAAACTCCTATAGGCAGGATCTCTAGATGCGTAATTACAAAACATGAGTGTTAAATCCTATAGACATGCTTTCTAGGTGATTTGCAGTAAAGTTAAGCGTTAAATCCTATAGGCATGGTCTCTATGTGATTGAATCAGTATTAAAGGACCATATAGGCAGGATTTCTAGTTTGATTAAAAGAAAAATCCTAAATCATGATTTCTACCCTTTTGATGCAATAAAGTAAAGACCCCTCCCACACCCTTTTACTATACTCCCCGAGTTTCATACAAGTTATTACAATGCCAGAAAAATATAGAAAATACATCAAAAGGCAACAGCTAGATCCGAGAAGCCTAATTCAACCTTAATGTCCAATAACATGTATTTAACCAATTCCGGGATCCAGATTTCCAAAGCCTTATCCTTATCCAAGGTGTTTCAAAGTTCCAAGGAATCTCAGGGATTCCAGGCATTTCTTACACCCAGGATACCATTAGAATTAGAATAGTGCAGTGCGGAAGAGCCAACTCTCAGGCATCCAATTTCAGAGGGAGCTCAGGGGTCCCAAAGCATGGCTTGCAAGAGAGAGGCAGAACTTATAGCTTAGAGTAAGTGCAAAGTGAAAGGGCGATTGGGAAGCCATGACAAATGGTGGTCATGCCTAGCCACTAGGTAGGCTGGCACACCCCTGACCACTTGTTTGGTTAAACAAGTTAGGAGTAGACCCTTGAAGGTTAGACCAAGGTCTGGATAGTGATAAGGACACTATCAGACCCAAGTCCAAGGCTCAGACACATAAAAGCGGAAAATGAGTGGGAATTGATTGAGTTAGGGATTCAAAGAACCCAGTTCAGAATCATAGACAGTAATATTAAAGTGCTGTTATGCCCTGAACCATAACTCACATACAAAGGGTAAAGGGTAAGGGGATTCACATAGGAACAATAATGACAAAGTTGCAGAAAAACAATAAAGGAAAACATAACAGAACTAGGATATGAAACACATAGTGGAGGAGCAGTATTTAAACTAAGATGGACATACCAGTTGCAAAGTAAGAGAATAGCAGAGTAACCACAGCAAGCAAGCAACAGAAACAACTCAGGTTTCAGCAGAACACTTGAAGATTCAAGGAGAGCTTAAAGGCTATTTCAGAAAGCAAAGATGAGAAGTCCATAGTGTATTTGAGAGAAGAAGGGAGTAGAAAGCAGATTGCCTATTATTGCTTGATTGTTACTTACTCGTTGTTCTCTTATTTTTTTCTTTTTTTTTTGAAAAGGGGAGGCTGAGCCCTTTATATAGTTTTGAAAACATGTGAGGCAGCACAGAGGTATAAACATAGAAAGTAATCAAATTTGTATCAATTAGGGTAGACAGACTCCTTTAATTAAGGGTCTAGTTCAGACGACTAAGAAGGAAGAGAGAATCAGTTTATTAAGGCTAAATTAAGGTAAAAGAGACCATATGGTGCACAAATAAGGTCACATACACAATTGGATATTTAAGGAAAGAGGGCACAATAGTATTAATAAGGTATAAGTTTAAAAATCAGTCAAAGGATCTCGTCTCTAGTTGTAAATCACAAAGAGACTGAGATAATTAAGGAAGTAAATAATTCAAACGTTGGTACAAAATCACAGAAGATACAATATCAATTATTTAAGGAAAACATCAGTAAGGTAAAAGAGGTTCAATCAAGAGAAATTAGTGACGAATTTCTTAGCCTGATTAAAGGAATTTCAAAAATAAAATTTTGAAAGGGAAGCTTATATATAAGCATGCAGTTCAAAGAAAAGAAGAACAATGAGAGTTTTTTCATAATCACAGGCAAATAAGTTCACAAGTTCGATTACAGACTCGTCATGAGTCAGTAAACCTAGGGTTTCAGAGTGAAAACCTAGTGTCTTTCACTTCAAAGAAAAGAAAACCCCCCAAATCTTAGGGTTTCACATAGAGTTGGAGGTGAGGGAATCGTTCAAAGTCACAGAGATAGGCAGATATGCGCAAACAGAAGTAAGAGGAAATTACGAGTTTTAAGACGAGGGTAGGCAAGAGCATGATCAACAGAACTCAGAAACAAAATCAAAGGATGAGCTTAAACACAGAAGCAAAAGCGAGTCAATAACCTAGTCTAACATGTGAACAAAAGAGGTAAAAAAATCTCCGTAAAAGATCTTGTAAGAAACACAAGAGCAGGCTTGAACATAACAAGGAATAAAACAACGAGCATGAACACATATAAAAAGAGTAAAAGAATCAGAAACATTTAGAAACCATTTTCAGAAAACCCTAAAAATAGGATTCGAACAGTTTTGAAAAGGGAAAATTGGGGAAAAACTCTAAAATAGCACACACAACATAGATCTAGACGAATAAGCAAAAAAGGAACTTCGATTAGGCTAGGGTTTCTGAGAACCCAAAAGGACGAGAAGGCTTGGAAGCCTCGAGAATGGTTCTAAGCTAGCAAGGTCGAATCCAGTCTCGAGAGGCTGAGATACACCGGAGCAAAGCCGAAAACGGCCAAAGAAACTCGAACCGGCCAGGGTCTGGATTAAGACCTTCGATGTCTGGCCTCGAATCTTCAATGAGAAAGCGTGTGAGAGCAGGAGATGGTGGGTAGAGGTTGTCCATGGCTAGATTAGCCATGGATTCTGGAGGTAGGTGGATATTAGGGTTTCAGAGGTTGAGAGGGTTCGAGAGAGACGAGAGGAACCCGAGGCAGTGGATTTGGAGAATGGGGATATGGTTAGGGTCGTTTGGGAATTAAAATGGTAAGGAGGAAATGTGGCCGTTGATCATTTTGATCAACGGCCTGGATCAAAAGGGAGCCGGGCGGGTAAAAATAAATGGGTCGTGGGTCGGGTTAATTAAGAAATTGGGTAGGGAATTTTGGGTCTGATTTGGGCTTAAGATTGAGGTTAATTTCGGGCTAAAATTGAAATGCAAAGGGCTAACTCTTAAATAGCCACTTTTTCCTTATTTTAATTTATAAAAATAGCAAAATAATTTCTGGAAATAAATCAAATCTGATAAAATGATTAATGTCACATAATTATCAAATTAAAAATATTGGAGTCAATTTATAAATATAATTACAATTGAATCTTTAAAGAGGCTAGTATTGCAATTATATACAATTTAGTTTTAAAAATACCAAATGAATTTGTAAAAATATGCAAAAATCATGTTAGCTATATTATGATGTAAATATGAGAATAAAATAAATTGTTTACCAAAATAACAAATTTTGGGAATAATTATTGGATTTTATGATATAAAAATAGTCAATAAATTGGTTTAAAAATCATCAAAAAATATCAAAACTCATAGGTGTGCTTATATATGGACAAATATGCTATTTTGAAAGTATTTTGGGTACAAAAAATACATAGAAAAATATTGGGTATCAACACTATTTATACAAAAATAAAAATAAAAACAGACTCAAACCTTCAAAGGTACATTGTTCACTTTCTTTTTGACTTTTTCTCTTTTAGTTCTTTTTCTTTTTGCCTTTCCTTTTCTTCATTTTGTGCCTTTTATAACTTTTGCATTCCTTGTCTCTCCCCCCAAACTTATGCTTTTTCCTTGTGCGAAGGAAAGATAGGGTTCCAAAAGAGGGTCATTTTAGAACGGATAACGGCTTGTATCAAGGTTATTGAAAGAATAAGGGCTATGGCTCAATGGGGTTGACTAGGGATATCATCATTGGAAGGCTATGGATGTATTCAGGTCACAATTAGGATCAATCGGAGCCTATAATCATTTCTCGAGTCAAGCTTCACTTAGAATTTCGCCTAGACAAACATTTAGGGCAAGTTCTAGACTCATTCGCACGGGACTCGGACTTGCAAATCATTACCTCACCACACAAGCTATAGGATTGCTAAAGAAAAAGAGTCGGAGGCCCACAAAACCCTTAGCTACGATTTGAGCAATACAAATGGTTCTGGGAAACCACTCGATGATTGTTTAGCCAACACAAGAGTCTCAAGGTCACAACTATCACCATCCTATATACAAAAAATTGTTTTTAACCATAAGGTCAAAGGTAAATGTGTTAGGCCCAAGTGAAGCGTTTCCTGAGGCACCATTGCTTACTAACTACTATTTACACGAAAATGAAAAGAAAAACAGACTCAAACCCTTAAAAAGGTTGTCATGCCATCCATCATCGGGAAGAACTACCCGGTTCACACAAACTCCACCTTTGAAAAGAACCGTGGCATTAAGAAAACCAAAGCCTTATTGATCACACAAATTGTAAAATATGAAGCTACGAACCAAAAAAGAAGCTATTAAATAAAATATGAAGCTATATTATTAAGGAAAATTACAAAAGAAACTAAGAAGAAAAATGCAGAAAGTAAACTAAATATCTACAATAGGGGGTTTAAATTAATATACATAAGAGGGAATGAATATATATATGACAGAGTAACTTTATATACATACCAAGATCGAACAATAACAAAAAGTGAAATAAAAGGTAAAGTTATATACATACCAAAAGTGAAAAATAAGTTGAAAGAAAGAAAATAGTGTCATAATTACAAACCAAAATATCAAAGTATCAAAGTAGGGCCACCCCCTCAAATGAAAGCCAGCATTATCCTCAATGATAACTATCCAAAAATAAGCTCAAAAGAAAGATACAGAGTAAAGAAACTCCCTATGGATCCTCCGTCTGCATAGGCCTGTGGTAGGATGGGGTCCTGTGACTGGATGAGGTCCTATGGCTGGGCACCTGGATCATCTGTCTCGGGGGACTGTTGTTGGCCAGAAGCAACACCTTCCGTCTCCTCAAGCTCAATCTCTAAATCATCTACCTAGGACATCACTCTCCTCCTCTTTGGAGCTCTCTCAATCCCCAGCTTTGGAACCTGCTCGTCTGAGCTGTTAGAGGCTGATCATGCAATAGTATCTCCAAAGGCAAGTTGTCAGCTGCCTTCATCTTCTCTACTTCACCCCTCAATTCCTTAACCGACTCCTTCAAGGTTCGAATAGTCTTCAACTTCTTTTTTGACTTGCTCAGCTCGTGAAATATTTTCCTTGAACTGCTAGAGCATCCATTATCATCTTTTGGTTATCTAGGAGCTTCTTCTGGTTTTCCAGAAGATCCTTGAGAGTCTCCTCTACCGAAGTAGGCACCTGTAGCTGTGGGAGCACTAACTAGGCTGCCACTGTGCTAGATAGAACATACAACGTAGAAGTTGCTGCATGCATCTAGTTGTTGATACTAAAGAGTGTTTGGCTCAATATGTGGGTAGTCAATGGTTATGCTGAGGAGGATGGAATCTCTGGAGGCAAGGAGGTAGATGGTCCGAAGGTAGGATCTGGTATGGCAGTGGAAGGCTAAGAAGTAGTGACTACCACTACTGGCTCTTCAGGCTGGCCAGTAGAGGTAGTAGATTTTCCCTTGGATTCCTTGGATTTGGGGTTTTATGGACCCTTGAGGATGTACCATGAAAAGGGCATCTTTGGTTTTACCATCA
The DNA here is from genome assembly GCA_026770625.1 of Nicotiana glauca. Taxonomy (NCBI): domain Eukaryota; kingdom Viridiplantae; phylum Streptophyta; class Magnoliopsida; order Solanales; family Solanaceae; genus Nicotiana; species Nicotiana glauca. The sequence goes on from MDKF010835913.1 coordinate 43,459, forward strand.
TATCAAAATTTCTTTTCTCCACTTTCTGATCTTTCAAGCACATGGTAAGGAAGTTCGGGAAGGGGTATGATCTATCACTCTCATTGACCACCTTGGTGATCACCCTAGACATGACATTCCCGACATTGATCGGGAACCCCGCCATAATAGCTGCCACTAATATCATCCGAGATACTGACAAGGTGTTTTCATGGGTAGTGGGGTCTAGCCTGCTGCATACAAAAGTTTCCCAACCCTTTGCATCAAAGTTTAGGGTTTTCCTCAAGATAGGAACCCTTGTTGTTAACCATGCTGGGGTGGTGTCCGGGATATCCAGGTATGACGCCAACCATGTGCTGGTTGCCTCATCCATCACCACCTTCTCCAAGTATAAAGTCTCATCTTCATAATTTAAGCCCAGGTAGTCATTGATTGTTTTCCCATCAAACTTCACTTTCAAGTTCTGCACCTTAGTCACTTTTGTATCCTTCTTGATGTGGGAGGCATTGGTGTAGAACTCCTTGACTAAGTGCTCATTTGCATCTGAAACCCTACTAGTGAAATAATACCAGCCCATGCATTCATTAAAATGCTTCTTCACATTGGGGTTGTGAGGTAGAAGGTCCCGCTCTATGAACTGAAGCTCATGAATAAGTGACCTTAGAGGCCACCACTCCTGGAACTTGTGATATGCCAGCTCACTGACAAACCTCTTTTGCCATACTTCAAGGTTTCTAGTTCTTTCCACACCCCTGGTTTGGGGCACACCCCCTTCCTCTTCATTTGGTACCTCATCATCGACGGGATCCTATCCAGGTGATGAAGCTGTAGGTGAGGTTGAAGCTGAAATTCACTACCCTCTGCTGATCCATCAGAAGACTCAGCAGAAGAGGCAGTAGGAGAAGTAGGAGAGGCTGGGGGTGTAGGTATATCTCTCAACCTATGCTTCTCCGGGAAGTCAGGCACATATTATGGCACTGAATCAGACTCTGATGCCTCATGGGAGGGAAAATACTCACTTCCCTCAGAATGGGAAGCAGCTCTATCTGCAGCTCTTATGCTCTTCCTCATTTCCCCAATTGACTTCCGAACTTGTGGGGTCAATTTAATCATTCCTCGTCCCCTACCCCGGGAGGACTCTACTCTACCCTTTTGTTTGTCATTGCCTCCTCTAGATTTAACCATTGTCTGCAAGTATAATCAGTTGAAAATTGTTAGTGCAAATACTATAAGAAGTAGTGCAAAATATCAGTTGACAATGCAAGAACAAAATAGAAGACCACAGACCGCAAAAAATGTATCACGACCGCGAAGATTGCACTGCAGACCACAAAAAATGCATCACGACCGCGGAGGTATGTGATTCAGACTACCCACTCTTTGATTCAATAGCACTACGGACTGCAAAAAAGGAGTGTGGCCGCGGTAAGTGCACCGCGGACTGCAGAAAATCAACCGCAACCGCTGTCTCTCAAATGTACCTCTCTAAACTTTATTATCGTAGACCGTGGAAAATCATCGTGGCCGAGGAGAGGCAATCAGAACTTAAAATTCTCAGGTCAAACAAATGACCGTGGACCGTAGAAAATCAACCGTGGTCGTGGAAGTCAAATTAGGGCTCAACACCTAGGGTTTCTAGTTTTCACGCATTTTAGCATTAATATCAACATTATCAATATCCCTAGGTAGTTAATAACCAATTATAACTAATTGAAACCTAATCTAATTAACACTACGGAACCCTAAGTCTAAATTAAAAGAAAAAGAAAGAAGAAGAAGCAAGAACTATCAATTTAAAAGAAAATAAGAACAAAATTAAAGACTAAGGATTGATTGGAATTTCTAGATGTTAAATGTAAGACAAATAAAGTTTTGTTCTTGTGTTTGTGAAAATTAGGGCATGGATGAACAGTATTCTATGTTGATTGAGAATGCATGGAGCAAAAGTCTAAAAAGGGGCCTTTAGGTTCTATTTATAGACAAACCCCGGGAACCACAAAATCTTACCTACCGCGGCTGCAGTAAATCACCGCGGACCAAGGTTCCGAAGTTCAGAAGGGATATTATTGTGAGACCACCGCGGACCATGCAAAATGCTTCGTGAAAGCGGTAAGTCACCGCGATCGCGGAAAATACACCGCGGTAGTGGTTGAAACTTCAGAGAACCTCTATTTTGGACCTTTTAGCAACGCTGATCGAGATCAATTTCTGCCTCCGCAATAAGGCCACCGCGACCGCAAAAAATAGAGCGCGGCAGTGGTCCAAACTTTAGAGAGGGTCAAATTTTTCCAACTTAGTCCTGCACTGCATCAAACATCCCTACACACATCTCACAACCATCTAGTCCAAAAATAAATCCTACACTATGAAGAAAGTCAAAGAAAAAATAGGAAGAAAAACACATGGCTTGCCTTCCAAGAAGCACCTAATTTAATGTCGCGGCACGACGCAGGTTACCCTCAATCACTTGAGATGGATCATTGCCACCACATGGCTGTCATCAAACTTGCTAAGATAGTGCTTGATTATGTGCCCATTAACTCTGAAGATCTCACCATTTTTGTTTTTCAAATCAAGAGCACCAAACAGAGTCACAAGCACCACCTCTAAAGGTCCACTCCATTTTGGCTTAAGGTTTCCCAGAAACAGTCGTAACCGGGAATTGAACAAGAGAACCAAATCACCTACTTTGAACTCCTTGCCACGAGCATACTTGTCATGTAAGTACCTCATCTTGTCCTTATACAAGGACGAACAGGAGTAGGTATGAAACCGAACTCATAAAGCTCATTAAGCTTCTTCACCTGAAGATTTGCTGCCACATCCCATTCAAGATTTAACTTCCTCACAGCCCACATGGCCTCGTGCTCTAAGCAGCTATACAAGCCCACAGAGCATCATCCAATTTCTTTGACCAATCGGTCCTATTTGCATTGACCGTCTTTGATAATATGCTTTTGATCTCCCTGTTGGAGACCTCAACTTTCCCTCTAGCTTGAGAATGGTAAGGGGTAGAAACCTTGTGATTGACACCATACTTTGCAAGAGAAGTGTCAAATGCCTTATTGCAAAAATGAGACCCTCCATCATTAGTGATTGCTCTAGGAGTGCCAAACCGAGTAAAGATACTCTTCTTGAGAAAAATTACAACACTCCGGGACTCGTTATTGGGTAAATCCACGGCCTCAACCCACTTTGAAACATAATCAAAGGCTACAAGAATGTACGCGTTGCCACAAGAACTTACAAACAGACCCACAAAATCAGTGCCCTACACATCAAAGATGTCAACCTCGAGAATAGTGGTAAGAGGCATCTCATCCTTCTTTGAAATTCCAACCACTCTTTGACATTCGTCACATCTCTTCACAAGTTCACTTGCGTCCTTGTATAATATAGGCTAGTAAAAACCACAACTAAGCACTTTTGAAGCTGTCCTCGCCCCACCATGATGACCACCGTAGGGAGATGAATGACAAGCATCCAGAATACTCAAATGCTCTTCCTTCGGAACACATCTCCGGATCACACCATTATTACAGATTTTTAACAAGTAAGGCTCATCCCACTAGTACTCCAAGCTATCCTGTATAAGCCTCTTCCTTTGGTTAGAAGAGAGATCACACGGAACAATACCGGTCACAAGGAAGTTGGCAACATCTGCAAACCAAGGCATGCTATTCACAAATATAGAGAGGAGTTGCTCATCAAGGAATGAATCATTAATATCGAGGCCATCACAGGGCCTCCCCTCCTCCAAGCGGGACAAGTGGTCCGCCACTTGGTTTTCACACCCTTTTCGGTCCACAATCTCAAGATCAAACTCTTGAATCAATAAGACCCATCTCATAAACCGAGCTTTGGAATCCTTCTTCGTCATCAAGTAGCAGAGTGCTGCATGGTCAGTATGAACTATCACCTTGGCACCCATGACATAAGGCCTAAACTTTTCCATTGCGAACAAAATTTCCAATAACTCTTTTTCCATCACCGTGTAGTTCACTTGAGCATCATTCATTGTTTCTCTTGCATAATACACCGGGTGAAACATCTTATTCACTTTTTGACCCAAAACCGCTCCTACCGCAACATCGCTTGTGTCACACATAAGGTCAAAAGGTAAGCTCCAATTGGGTATGGTAATAATGGGAGTGTTGTCAATTTGTACTTGAGAAGCTCAAAACTTTGCATACATCCCTTATTAAACAAGAAATTGGCATACTTTTCTAACTTGCACAAAGGATTGACTACCTTAGAAAAGCCTTTGATGAATCTTCGGTAGAACCCCGCATGCCCAAGAAAAATCCTAACCCCGTTGATTGAGGTAGGAGGAAGAAGCCTTGAAATCAATTCAATGTTAGCCTTTTCCACCTCTATACCATGCTTTGAGATCTTATGGCCAAGGACAATGCCCTCCTCAACCATAAAGTGGCATTTTTCCCAGTTAAGCACAAGATTGGTCTCTTCACATTAGGCCAACACCTTGTCAAGATTCTTCAAACATTCATCAAAAAAGTCACTCACTATACTGAAATCATCCAAACACTTCTAAGATTTCCTCCACCATGTCGGTAAATATGGCTATCCTATGCCACTGGAATGTAGCCGGTGCATTACATAAACCAAATAGCATCCTAGAAAAACAAAGGTGCCATATGGACACGTGAAAGTTGTTTTCTCCTAATCTTCTGGAGCAACCAAAATCTGGTTGTACCCAGAGTACCCATCCAAGAAACAGTAGAAGGCATGCCTAGCAAGTCTATCTAGCATTTGGTCCAGAAAAGGTAATGGAAAGTGATCCTTGCGGGTCTCTTTATTCAGCTTACGGCAGTCCATGCACACCCTCCATCCGGTGACAGTCCTGGTGGGAATCAACTCATTTTGTGCATTGGTAACCACAGTCACACCACCCTTCTTCGCCACACATTGCACTAGTGAAGTCCAACAACTATCCGAGATGGGGTACACAACCCCTACATCCAACCACTTGATCACCTCCTTTTTGATGACCTCTTGCATAGCCTCATTCAACCTCCTTTGATATTCCACGGAGGGCTTGGCATCATCTTCAAGAATAATCTTGTGCATGCAAAAGGCGGGGCTTATCCTCCAAATATCAGGTAGAGTCCATCCAATTGCCTTCTTCCATTTTTGGAGCACCGCCAATGTGGCATATACCTGCATATTAGTAAGACAAGAGGAAAGAATAACTGTCAAAGTTGAACTAGGGCCTAAGAATTCATACCTGAGGTGTGGAGGCAAAGGCTTCAACTTCAACACGGGAGGTTCCTCAATTGAGGGCTTTGTTGGGGGAGTTTTTCTATTCTCAAGATCCAAAGAGAGCTTTTGAGGCTCATAAAAGAAGAGCCCATTCCATGCAAAACATCTACACACTCCACCCGACATTCATCCTCATTTACATCAAGGTTCAGCAACACCGCTTCTAGAGGATCCTCCACATTGACCATTACACCAGTATCATCAACTATCACTTCCGTGACAAGATCCACAAAAGAACACACTTCCATACTATTAGGCTGCCTCATTGATTTGCACACATGAAAGACCACTTTTTCATCACCCACCTGAAAGGAGAGCTCCACTTCTTCCACATCAACCAATGCCTTCCTAGTTGCATGGAAAGATCTCCCCAAAATTATATGTACCTCATAGTCGACCTCACAGTCGAGAATTACAAAATTTGTGGGCAAGATAATTGTCCACCTAGACAAGAACATCATCAATAATACCAAGCAGCCTCTTTATTTTTCTATCCGCCATTTGGAATATCATAGAAGTATTTCTCGGTTAACCAATACCTAAAGTTTCAAAAATAGAGTAAGGCATCAAGTTGATACTTGCTCCCAAATCGCATAGTGCATTTGCAAAATTTGCACTCCCAATGGTGCATGGGATGGTGAAAGCACTGGGATCCTCAAGCTTTGGAGCCATCGAGTGCACAATTGAACTTACTTGGTGAGTCATTTTGATGGGGTCACAGTCCATGGATCTCTTTTTTGTCATCAAGTCTTTCATGAACTCGGCGTAACCCGGCATTTGCTCAAGAGCTTCCACCAAAGGGGACATTGATTGATAAGCTCTTCATCATGTCACTAAATTTCTTAAACTGGTTCTCATTTTTCTGCTTTGCAAGCCTTTAAGGGTAAGGTGGAGGAGACCTTGGCAAGGGAGCCTTAGCCTTGGGCACTACCATTTTCGGTATGTCAATTATGTGTTCCCTAGACGGGTTCACATCTTTTTGAGTCTCCACCTCGCTATCATGAGTGTCAATCCTCACTTCCGCATTCAAGTTATCTTCACTCACATTTTCACCAACTAAAGGGACAACAAAATCTTGAACCTCTACTTCATCACTCACAATATCTTTTTGCATGGAAGTATTCACATCACCACCTCGACCGCTTATTGTAATCACCGCCATTGCATGCCCGGTATGGTTCCTACCCTTCAGGTTTACTACCGTATCGCTAGGTAGATCCCTCTTAGGGAGAGTATTTAAGGATTGTAAAATTTGGCCAAGTTGTACCTCCAAGTTTCAAATTGATGTATTGTGTGATGCCAACTGGGCATTAGAGTCGACATTCTTTTTCATCATCTGTTCAAATATCATCTCGATCTTTCCCATATCATTGTTTGATGAGCTAAGACCTTGGGATGGAAATGGAGGTAGGTTGTTTGGTTTTTGGTACATTGGAGGTCTTTGAAAGCCTTGCCCCCGATTTCTTTGATTTTCATTGTTCCAACCACCTTGATTTTTGTTTCCTCCCCAAATATTATTGTTGCCACTCCAGTTGCCCTGATTGTTCTGGTTGTCCAAATTCTGATTTTGATTGTTGTTCCCCAGTTGTTAGTTCCTTTTTGTTGTTGATTTCCCCAATTGCCTTGGGATATCCATTGTTGTTGGTTAGGAGCATTGCCCCTTTGCTTTTGATAATTGTTCATTTACTGCACTTCTTCATTTTGCTCATCATACCCCTCATCTTGGTTGAAACCACCACTACTTTTCTCATATTGATTAAGACTACCTTGACCTTGTTGACCTCTTTGTCTCCTCTTGTTTACCAACATGTTAACACCTTCCATAGCATTTACTTGTTTAGGTGCTTGAACTTATTGCAATTGAGCTTTTCCCAACTGGTTCACTATTGTGGTTAACTCTGCTATTGCCTGGACATAATCATGGAGCTCTTTCTGCAATTGGATGACGGTGGGGTCACCCTATGGCACATTGGCTTGACTTTGCCAAGCTGAGGAAGTATCTGCCATCGCATCCAATATCTCACACGCCTCAGCAAAAGGTGTTTTTATAAAATTCCCCCTGCTAGTTGGTTCACCGCACAATGATTTGTTGTGTTAATGCCTTGGTAGAATGTCTGTTATATCATTGCTTTGGTCATGTCATTTTCGGACATTCTTTCACCATAGTCCAATATCTCTCCTAGATCTCATGAAGTGGTTCATTAGGCTTCTGTTTGAAAGCCAAAATTTCATCTCTCAAAGTCCCCATGTGACCCAACGAGAAAAACTTTGCTATAAACTTGTCCGCCATCTCTGCCCATGTAGTGATAGAATGGATGAGAGGTCTTTCAAGCCAGTCCAATGCTTTCCCTCCAAGTAAGACAGGGGATAATGGCTTGGCAGCCTCATCTTTGTCCTTGAGGTACAGAGGCACCTCAACTTCACCAACGTCGCCGACCTCCTCTGCCGAGATAACATTTTGAAGAGGTTCATTGTTCGCCATTTTGTACCTGAATTGGCGACACACACAATTTAGTATCACATTAGGAAAGAAAAACAAGACACAAAAACTATTTAGATAGATAGCCAAAACTATTTAGCTCCCCGACAACGGCGCCAAAAAGTGATCAGGTCCAACCCTACACTACGATAGAGTGGCAAGAGCGGTCGATGTAGCTTTTACCCGAGAAGGTCAGGATCGAAGCCACAGGGATCTAAGATAATGTTTGGAGTTGGATTCCTATCTAATCCAGCAATGTGTAGTGCTCTTGATTGCACTTCCAATCATCCGTGTTTGTTTGTTACTTCTAAATTTAATACTAATGATCCACAAAATTAAACTAAGTGGATATTTTTATAGGGTTTTCTAAATGAGAAAAAGGCACTAGGGAAGTGACTTACTCCTAGGCGAGTATCTAACAGGATCTAAAACTTAGGGAAACAATGTTATAGTTGGGATCGTGACATAGCCAATGCACGAAGCTACTCGCTCTATACCTCTCGGTAGTAAGAGTCACTTTGCCCTTATTGTCTTTCTCAAGCAATTGGGTGTTCAATTTGTGCAAGCAATGTTGGCTCAAGTTGGGTATTACTATCTCTAGGTTTAACCCTTTAATTGGAGCTATCAATCTCTTGAATACATCCCAATTCCTTGTTGGTCTGAGATTCCTAGATTTAAGCTCTCTTTCTGAAGAAGAGCCTAAGTCAAAAAGGCACAAATTAGTTTTTGCAACCACTAATTCAACATAGAAAGCATATATCAGGCCAAATAGCAATCACCTATAAACATCTAAGCCCTAAAATAAAAGACCCATTAAATACCCACACTAGGGTTGAGCCAGAACCATAACTAATGGGTTTAGCTACTCATAATTGAATAAGAAATCATAGATTAAGGTTATGAATAATCCATAAATTGTAATTACAAGATAAGAGTCTAAGATTAATTGCTAAATAAGCTACAAAATTACTCAAAATAGACCAAAGTTGGCGTTTGTCGCGCCCCCTTTTTTTTCCGCGCAGTCCGGGTTTTGACATTCATGGGGGAACAACTCATTTCCTTTTGGGAATGGGGTATTTGAAGAGTCACCACCTAACAGATTATGGTGCGTTAGGACACCTAGAGCAATTAACTCATGTAACTAGTTTGCATTACCCGAGATTAGGGTAATCGGCTCGAAATGACCTTGAGGGGAAGGTGTTAGGTACCCCTCGTAGTCCACAATGCTGGGTCCCGACCGAACTCAAACTATGTGAATCAGTCAATTAATAAGTAAGCACATATTTGAAAATAAAGGTAGTTTTCACAGTCTAAACACATATATGATCAGGGAAATTTTGAAGGTAAAAGAGGTTTGGAGAGCTTAAACACATATATATGCGAAGAAAAAGAAAGTTTAGATAATTTAAACACATATAGAAATTGGGAAAGGGAAGCCCTAAGTTGATTAGCCTACATGATCAATCTGTGCAATGCCCGATAATCCTCCTCAACTAGAGGGGATACACGTGACATTAGCGCGCAAGACATCATATCCTTTTACTATCCATTACCCCACCCTTAATGGTTATATAAGCGAGTTTGATTAACGACTCCTAAGCGTACTGTTACTTTTCCCTTCCTTATGGTCCTGAAGCAACTTAGGACCTCTAAATAGAGGTAGTTCTAGACCAATCTAAAGTATTTAGAAGGTAAAAATCTAGGCGTCAAATAAATAACATATAGGACAAGCAAATCGGGGAAAAAAAGGTAAAAGGCTCATATTTACCTCTGCATGCATATAGGCAAATAACAACGGGTCTAAAACATAGATTCACATAATTTGTACAAAATGAATCCTAAGACAGGATATCTAGGTGTATCATTAATACACAAATCTTGCTATGAGATTTCAAAAACACTTAATGGCAGGGTCCAAATTAGTTTGCCTTCTGATCTTAAACCTGCAAGACTTAAGCAGTTTGTACACAATTAAAATGCAGCTTCCACTTTCATATATAAGGACATTAATCACCTAAGGCTTGCCTAGGTGTGGGGACTATGCGTAATCACAATTATAGGAACTGTTTGAATAGTTGAGATTGTTCAACCAATGAGCATGCTGATCTAGGCGATACAGGTTATAATAGGTGCTTTATTTATATTTTGAGAAATGATGCCTATGCGTGAGACTGTTTAAACCTTTTCATACCCATTTTTTTTATTTATTCGTAGTGGACATGTTCAACAAAATGCAAACAGAGTTCCTAAAGACATGGTATCTAATGCATACATGAATGCCAGCTTTATTAAGACAGGATTGGTAGTCTAGTAGCAGGATCTCTAAGAGACAATACTTGTGCAAAATTAAAGCATGGAATAGTGATATGTAGTATACTGAAGAAATAAACATGAAGGTCCTAAAATCAGGTTATCTAATGCACAAAATCATCATGGTTTAAATGCAAATGAATGCACTGTCGTAGTATATGGATTCTAATACAGATTTCTAGAACATAAAGCCTATAGCATGTTTTCTACCCAGTTTTACCCATAGTACCATACAACTACCCTCTCTTTTCACTAGTCACCCCAATATCTATTTAGAAGTAATTATTATAGACCAATGATTGAATAAATTATATAAATAAAATATAAATTAAGCTATAGGCCTGAAGTAGGCCCAAAGCAAGTCCTGGTGTACCAGGCCGTTAGTAGTCTCAAATGCCCAAAATTTCATTGCCACATTTTTGTCTAGGTGTGTCAGAGTTCCCTAAGGACCTCAAGGATCTCGGGCAGTGCTCACACACGGACTTTTCTCAAATAAAGACTGATTATGCGCAGTGGAAGAGCCAACCCTAATATGCCAGAGTCCAGAGAGATATCAAGGGATCTCTAAGCAGTAGACATACCAGAGGAGCATGACTTAATAACCTAAGAGTAAGGGAGAGTGCTTGACATAATTTGAAAAGGTTTTGGTAAACAGTATAGGGAGGACTCTTAGAGGTAAAAAGATTTTCTGAAAACCAGTACAAATTTGGTGGTAAAACAGCTTGAGAAAAGTATGAAAATACTTTGAAATCAGAACACAAATCACAGAACAACCAGATTCAGAAACACTTTGGCAAACAGATTCCATACTGGGAGAGAGAGGTTGGGGATACATAGAATACACCTTAGTGTATAGTGGAGCACATAAGTAAAACAGATGCACAAAGTTCTCAAGAATTTGTAGAATTGATAAGTTAGTTACAAGATTACAGTAAAGACATGTTGAGAACACATAGACCTTAGACATGACCAAACACACAACTAGAGTTGCCTTGAGAGACTTGACAACTTAACATGATTTCATTAGTAAAGCAAAGTAGGCAAAGACTTAAGTGAATAGACTAGGCAAGCACCACACAAGCACACATAGTTTAGAAATGATAATCACATATAGAACAAAACAGGGTGAGGCATGTTGGATAAACTAGTAGACAGGCAAGTATAGTTGAGACATGCTAATTTTATATTGAAAAAATAAAGTGTTGGGCATGCTAAGCAAGACAGTAAACATGAACAAGAATAGAACTCATGACTGATGAACTAAGGCAGTAATGAAACATATAGGTTTTAGATTTTAAAAATTAATCAGGGGCATACCAGCGAGGAAGAAGAACACAGAATGTAGAGGAAAGTTTATTCAATGGTTAGCCTTGGCTGTCAGCTAGGCCAATGAATATCACAAGTAACAGAGAAGCACAGAGACAAAGTTTTTTAGAGTGTAAGTGTAATGGTGAACTAATGCTCGTTTCTCGGAAGTGAGAATAGAGGAGAGTATATATAGTAGTTAAGATCAAGAAGAATAAGGTAAAGGAAATCAATCATTCAGCAATTAAGGAAGCTGCATAATCAATTACACACAAATTAGAGTAGTTTTCCCTTAATTAAGGGCAATTACCCAACGGTAAAAGGCAGAATACATTTAAGGAAAGAAAGTCAAGTGAACAATTAGGGGTAATAGACAAAAGTTCAATTAAGGAAAGAATTAGTGAAGAATCAATAAGTATCACAACTAATCACATTAGGTAAGAAAACTAATTAAGGTCGTAAATAAGGGAAGTAATCATGAATCATCACATAAATTTGATAGAGCAAATCAGTACATCACAAATTTGAAATAGTACCGATAAAGGGGGGGGGGGGGAATAGGTTTCCACAAATAGACAAATAGGCTAAAATACAATTTCATAAACACACAGAAGTCTGTCGGCAGGTCGAACTAGAAACCCCAATAGAGATGAACCGGAGTAAAAAGTCAAAAACAATGAATCTGACTAAGGGAAGTATGTGAATCAAACATAGAACGAAACATTGCACAAGTAACATGAAGAAATTAGAATCGAAGCAAAATATAGGAAAATTAGGGCTTTAGCATAATCGATTAGGGTCCAAACAATTTTAGCAGAAATCAATCAATAATACTTTATAACAGATGATCAACATTCGAAAATCAGAAAACTTTGAGAAGATGAGTTTCAGTAAACCTAGTTTTAGGAAGAACGGAAAATCACTTGAAAAACAAGAAAACTTTCAAGAAAGCATGTGAAGTACGTTCAATCCGTCTCAGATCTGAGAGGATCAAAGATAAAATTAGGCTTTTTTAGAAATAAAACAGAGATGAGAACATAGACTTAGGAATCCATGGACTTAAGATGAAAATAAGAAGGATCTTACTCAACGGTCGAACCAAATGGCTTAAAACAGGCGCCTAGGTCCCTTGAGAATCTCCTCAAGGATCCAAGAAATGGAGATACCATAGCAAGTAAGAGGCCAATACAGGCTTGAGACGACAGAGAAACATTGTAGAACGGAGGGCTAAGCCGATGATGGTGCCCGAAGACTAGGGTTTAGGTAGAGAGCGTTTGAGAGAGAGGGGAACAAGTGATAGCGGTGTATGGTGGGAAAATTATTAGGGTTTGGGGGGTGTAGGTGGGTTTAATTATGGTAGGAATTATCCTGACTGTTGATCAAAAGTGATCAACGGCCAGTATTGGGCAAGGGGTTCGTGTCGGACAGGTAGGTATTGGGCTTGGCGTCTTTTGGGATGGTTTAAAAGGGGTATTGGGCTGGTTAATTTTAGGACAAAATTGAAATAAAGAGGATATTTATTAAATAACCCAAACAATTGATTAAAAATAATTTGTAAAATAATTACTAATTATAAAAAATGAATTTCATGCATAGAAATATTTTTAAAATAGTTATTGGTATTCAATAATACGAAGGACTAATTTTTGGTAAAATAATACAAGAAATGTACGCATGGGCTATAATTGCAAAGTTATTGCCATTATAGCCAAAAGGTACCAATTTGGCTATTTATGAGATAATTTGAACTCAATAGGACCAAAATAGTAATATTAAATCAAGATATGTTTTAAATTCATTTGTGATGCAATTTTACATTTATTTATATGAAGAAAATATTGAAATAAATTAATTTAAGGGTGTAAAAATTATGGGAAAATACCCATTGATGATAATGCAAAGTTTTAAAGGTATATATGCATTTCAAAAATACTATAGGAAAAAATTCGGTATCAACAGCGTTTACGTGCTCAACTAACATAAGATGACCTAAAAATCTAAAAAAGTAGTATTTATACACAACTAAAATTTCTGAACAAAAATGCTACTGACGGAGGTACCGCTAACAACGGATAATGGACTGCTGCAGCGGTGAGGCTACCTCGACTGCATAAAATCAATTGCGGACCGCGGTATTCTAGTTTTGGCTCTCTGAATCTCTTCTCCGCGGACCGTAGTAAAAGGACATCTATCATGGCAGAGGTACCGCGTTCTCATCAAATTATCGCGGACTACGGTAACTTACAATCACAGAAAATGCATCTTTCTGAATCTTGCCACCGCGGTACGCGATAAAAGAACCGAGGTCGCGGTGGGTCTTCTATGTCCGCGGCGGATTTTCCGCTGTAGTGCTGCTTTGACTTGGTTTGAACTTGTGCAGGTTTCACTCCTTTTTGAGCTGGTTATGACATCCTTGTCTCTTCTTTACCAAACACTGCAAACAAGCACAACAAGTTAGCTTTTTGGAATACTTGTACATATTTTTAATCCAAAACTCAACAAAAAGGAGCATAAAATAGACTAGAATCCCTAGTTATCATCTTGTCACTAGAAATTTTCACCAACTTTTTAGTGAAAGCAGCATCAGCTCTTGGAAGGACTTTCAGCATTTGTGGAAGTGTGCCTTATAGATCAAGAGTGAGAGTGATTCTACTTTGAGAATTTGCGGGTTAAGGAACTAGGTTCCTCTTCTGCTTCCTCATCCACATTTACCACAGGGACGAATTTTTCATGCACAATATTTCCATTCTTTACCAGCCTTCTCTTTCTCTTACTTCTTCGACTCTTCTTGAGAGCAGACTCCAGAGCCTGCGTTTTCTGCAATTGAGTAATGGGTCGCTTAGGGGTTGACTCTGGAGCTGCAACTGGCTTACTCTTAGCCCTGATAAAACTAGCAAATTCCAAATTATCTATGTCTTCCTCACTGTCAGAATTCATCTCAGGCACCACCATATTCAGAGGCTCAACATATAAATGGGGGAAGGAGCAGGAGTAGGATCAACACTGACCTGGGGAGATGACCCCCGACCTGGATCCTTCGTAGAGGGATCAGGTTCATTACTTGGGATCCCAGTAGTGTCATATTGAATCTGTTGTTCAAGTGGAACAAGTGCTCCCCAATCTTCTATGGACTGAGGCTCTTCCCCCTGAGACTTAGACCCTCCTCTACCTTCCTCCTCTTGTATTATTATTTCAGAATTAGATTGGCATTTAAGACTGGGCCGGAGATTCCTCATGCATGTCATGTCACTAAAACCAGAATAAAAAGGACTGTACAAAAAAGAAAAGAAAAACAAAAATAAAAATATTAGGAATGAAAAGACAGGAAATTGCATTTCATTGAAATTTAAAGATAACAAGTGTGAGCACGTGATTTTTTTGCTTCACGAAAACTACTCTAAAAGAAATCAAAAATTTAAACAAATTTCCTTTGTGTACAATTCTAAGAATTTGCGTGGCATTTTTTGATAATTATTTATATTTTTGTCTGTGATTGTTTATTTTATTTTAATTAATTAAAAATACAAAAAAAAAATATATGTCACATGTGCACTTAGGATTTTAATTTTACGATTAGGAATTAATTAAACCATATTTGGTTTTTCAAGAATGAAAATCACAAAAATATGTGTTTTTGCATTTTTAACATTTAATGTCCAATTATGTGATTGTTGTTTTTAATTTGTATTTAATTGGTGTGATAATTATTAGTAGGAGTTAATTAGTTATTTTTGATAATTCAACTAGGTCTTGTAATTTAATTTAGGATCTTTAAGTTTTAAATTTTGGTAAATTAACTTGGGAAGAAAATAAAAGAAAAGAGAGCAAAAAATAGAAGGAAATTCGGATTGGGCCACCTTTCAAATTAAATAAACCAGGCCCAAAACACCATTGCCCACCCAAAACCCCACCTGACTCGGTCCACCCCATAACCCAAACGACCCCCCTTTCTCTCATTTCACTTCATTTCCTAATCCACCAAACCCTAAAGACCCCAACCCACCTCTTTTCCCAACCGCTACCCCCGCTGCCCTCACCCCCCATCGCCGCTGAGTAGCACCAAAACCCAGCCCGTCGCCGCTCACCAGCTCCAAACGACCCCTACTTCTTCATTTCGAACGGAACCATCCCGTAGCTGACCCCCTTAACAAGCCGCTGCCCGTTAGTCGAGCTCGCCGAAGACCAGTCGCCTCCCCTCATAATCACACACACTCATGTCCGAGTGCAGAAGATAGAGAGAGGAACGATTGTTTGATATTCAAACTTTACTGCTCCTCCTCTTCACAATTTCAAAGATAGACACAAACAAGTGATTATGGAGTTTGAGTGAGAAGTCGATGTCGGGTTCGAAATTCCGGGGCAGATTTGTTGTTCCGTCGCGTTGTCCGTTGTTTACGTTTTCCATTGTCGCATTTTCAGATTTCATTTGGCAAAAATATCTAAGGTCCGTTTATTAACTTGTTCTTGGTTAATATAAATTGACGTCTTGTGCATTTATATGTTAATGAATGAAGTTTTGCTTCTCTGAATGTGATGTTCTTTTCATATAATCTTCATGCCTAGTTGATGTCTCTGTTTGCATATGATTTTATATATGTACTAGCTGGTTTGTCTTAGTGAACTTCTTCGTTAAGATACTGTCAATTTCTATGGAAAATTAGGGTGTGAACGAAAGTTGCCAGTTTAGTTTTCAAATTAAGTTGCAATCCAATTTCGTATGTGTTCAACCTCCTGACAGATCTTAGTTGTATTTGTTTAATTTATGCCTAATCTTAAGCATTTACTTAGTTCTCCCTTTTGGAACGTTGTTAGACCAGAAATATACAAGGAAAATAGGAAAGGTTTATTGTATTGTTTGAATAAATAGAGGCATCTTTCTAGTGTAGTAGCATTGCATTTCTTATATGCAATAGCTGAATAAAAAAGGGGGCACTGACTAAGTGGACTGAAATGAGACAATTCTAAGTGGAATTGAAAAGTTAATAGACAAAGGATAGTGGAGATAACTTTCTGATTTTAAGACCTAAGATAGGATAGTTAATGGTCCACCCAATGCTTAAAATCACGAGGAGGAAAGAGTTTTGAAAGGATATAAAAAAGAGCTTAGACATTCTGCCAAAAGGGGGAAAAAAGGATTTTCTTCAAGTTTTTAATCAGTTTTTCACAGCTAAAAAATCAGTTTTTGTCTTTGGAGAGAAAGAGAGAGATAGGAGAACTTAAAAAGAAAATAGATAGTCTTTCAGGTTCTGCTTATGGTTCCCTCTTGGTCCTAAAATCAGTCTAAAAATCAGTTTTCAAAGAGCATTTTGAGAGCTAAAGCATTCGGTCTTATAGAGTGTTGAGAGTTTGGGAATACTTCTAAAAAGCATTGAAAGAGAGTTGGAAGAGTTCTTAGACAACATTTTGAGAATTCTTAAGAGCATTTTTTTTATCAGTTCAGAGAGAGGTCAAAAGATGTTAAGCATTTCAATTTTTGAGAGTGAAGAAAGGTCATTGTTACATTTAAAAGAAAAGCTGGTTGTTTGCATTTTGGTCCCTGTGTTCAGACTTGAGTTTTGGTATTATTTTGGGGCTATTCTATCGAGCCTGTTTGATTTTCTAAAAATTTTTCTGGGCTTCGAATTTGGTTTGAATTGTTGCTGTTGGGTTGCTGTTGTATTGCTGTGTTACCTACTGGTGCTGACCTCTCCTTTGTCTTGTTGTAACTCAATCTCCAGGTACACATTCTCTGCTGTAATTCCAGGTCTGAAAAAATGGAATAAAACTGCTCGTTTTTTATCCTGAAATATGCCTGCTGTTGGTTACGTACTAATAGTTAATAGATATCAGACGTGTTATTCAATATAGTTTAACGTCAATTTGTCATGTATAAACTGTGGACTGTGTTGGAATATTATGTTTACTTGTAGAATGTTGGTTTTTTTCAAATTACTTCAAAACTTGTAATAGTTTTTTTTCTTCAGTAGAAGTAACTCAGCACGTAATTAGTAACTAAAGTGGTATTAGGATTTGAGTTTATTAGTCACCAATTTATCAGTTTGTTCTTACATTTTACCAGTAGGCACGAGTTGGGTTTGAACAAGATTTGTTAATATTCCTTTAAATGCTAATGATAATAGACTTTCCAAGTATTGATTAAGCTTAACAAACTCTCGAGTGAGCATTAGTGATTAAGGTTAGTTTTAATTTCAAATAATTGTAAAAGAAGGAATTCCAAATGGTTTTGAATTTCATGAAGTTAATTCCAATAGTTCAATTCATTTAATAATGTTAGCTTAAATTAGTTAGAGAATAGTTAATTTATTTTGATAATATTGTTGTCAATCTCATGTTCTATTTGCAATCTCAACTATAGTATATTCACTAATAGAATAAGGAACGAAACAATCTCCCTTTGTACGAGTTTGAGTACAATTTTTCGTTTGCATTTATTTTAATCTGATAACTAATAAGTTAGGGCCTTTTCAAGCATGTTAATTAATTAGGCTTTCTTTTTAGAGACAAATAATTTAGAATAGAATAGTTTACTTTAGGATGGACCTTTAAGTAAAATATGAGACGAGCCTCGCCAAATAAAACGCAAATTGCGGGGCCCTCAATAGATGGTTATTTTAAATGCTTAGATTTCGGGACGGACCGTCTAGCAAATTTCACGGCTTTCCCCAAAATAATAATGCGTTAGTCTCTTTAGGCGCGTCTTTAACAATTTCACCTTCCTAAATTCGGGTGTGCATTTCATGTGACCTAAATCCAAATCCCAAAATATTCAATAAAATGTGTCGAGGATCCGGGTGCATTTCATATGACGTGATCCAAAAACATATTTTAAACGACGTTCAATTCATTTAAAAATAATTAAAAGCGGTTAAAAGTTAAAATTTGCACATAAGTTAAAGCATGTTTTAAAATCAGATAAATAAGCCGAATATGACAGTTAGGCGACCGTGCTAGAACCACGGAACTCGGGAATGCCTAACACCTTCTCCTGGGTTAACAAAATTTCTTATCCGGATTTCTGATTCGTAGACTGCAATAAGGAGTCAAATTTTTCCTTGATTCGGGATTCAAACTGGTGACTTGGGATACCATAAATCTCTCAAGTGGTGACTCCAACTCTTAATAATAAATCCCGTTTCGATTGTCCTTTAATTGGAGAAACTCCCTTTACTACTTCCCTCCACGGGGCGTAGTAGGCGTAAAAAGAAGGTGTGACATATCTGGCGACTCCGCTAGAGATGGTTAACCCAGAACCACTGGTTTAGGGTTCAAGAATTCGAGCTTGGAATAATTGTTGTATTTGGCTTATTTACTATCTGATTTTATTTGATGTTTTGGCTTAAATGAGCTAAATGTTTTTTTACCGCTTTTATAATTTTGAACTGTGTTATAAACTGTCTTCTCATGCACCCCTCTGAGTTTTCTTAAAATTAAAATTGGGCATTTGCTTGACATCGCCCGCTTTCTCTGAGATAGCCGAGGTGCTTGGCACCTGGTGAAGGATTTTAGTCGCACATGTTTTAGGCGGGGAGCACGACCAGTTAAGGCGGAAAGCAATACTACCGGTACACTGACCCTCATCGGCTCGAGTTGTCCGCTCGAGTAAGCCAGTCTAGATACTTTCTCCCATAAGATTTTAACCTAGAATAACTTAGCCTCATGTCGGATCCCTAGTAGGAACGCTTGTTTGCATCATGTGCATTTGACTTAGGAGATTCAACACAGGGGTTGGATCTGTCTAGGACAGGTGTACCTGAAATGAAAAAGACCATTCTGATGCATCTTACTTGCTACCTGTGCATTTATCTGCTTCAGACTTGCATGCTGACCAACTTTTAAATATTGAAAAAAAAAGGCAGTGTAGAGGATTAAGAGAGTTAATCACTAGTTTTGAAAATATCAATGTAAGTAGTGCCGAGACTCTACCGGGTTTTTAGAAAAAATGAAAAAAAAAAGAATTTTATTTTTCAAAATAGTTTATTTTATTTTCCACTGAAAAAAAATGTTTTCAAAAAATATTCTGCTTCGTTTGCCAATAAAGGAAAAAATGTGATTTGGTTTTCAAAAAAAATAGTTTGTGTTTTAAATGAAAAAAAATAATTCGTTTTATTTGCCAATAATTTGAAAAAAAAAATGTTTTATTTTCAAATAGAGTTTGTTTTATTGCCCGAACTACGCATGTTTGATTTTCACCGGATGTGAGATACGTAGGCGACCCTCATCGGGTCCAACATCCCCTTTTGCAAAAAATAGCAAAAAAAAATGTCAAAATTTTAATTTTCGTCATAATTAAGTCAAGTGATGTCGTTTTGTCAAATATAGCCGAATGTTCCCGAAAGGGACGCCGGAAGACTGACTTTGCACAAACGGCCAATTTTGGTTATTTTTGGATTTTGACCTGTTGATCCACACAGCCTTAGAATCTTCGTCCCCGAGGCGCTGAAAGGCCGTGTTTGCAAATATCGGGTTTTCTTTTTAAAAAAAATGTTAAATTTTAATTTTTGTTATAAATAAGTCGGGTGATGCCGTTTTTATCAAATATAGCCGAATGTTCCCGAAAGGGAAGCCGGAAGGCTGACTTTGCATAAACGGCCACCTTTGGCCATTTTTTAGATTTTTGACCGGTTAGCCCACACAGCCTTAAAATCTTCGTCCCCTAGACGCTTAAAGGCCGTATTTGCAATATCAGGTCCTTCATTTTAATTCGAAAAAAAAGGGAATCATCAATAAGTCGGGTGATACTGTTCTTGTCAAAAATAGCCGAATGTTCCCGAGAGGGACACCGGAAGGCTGACTTTGCATAAACGGCCACCTTTGGTCATTTTTTAGATTTTTGATCGGTTGGCTCACACACCCTTAAAATCTTCGTCCCCGAGGTGCTGAAAGGCCGTGTTTGCAAAACCAGGTCTTTTGTTTTAATTTTAAAAACAAGAAAAAAAAGAGTCAAGGGGCAAGTGAATGCCGTTGTGATTTTTGGTCAAAATAAGCCGAGTCAGCTTCGGCAGTGTATTGAAACGTTCTTGCTGAGATAGCCTTAGAGTATCTTTCAATTGTGGAAAGGCTGTTTTCGTAAAAGAACAGACAAGTTTGTAAAAGTGTCATAAAATAGATCCTCTCCGGCCTCAAAATTCATGAGAAATTGGGAAGGGGCCACGTTTGCAAAGATAGTCATTTGGTTGAAATTGGCAAGCAGGGAAGGGAAGCGGGCCGTTTGTTTTTGAGTTTATAATTTCTTTTGGTTAGAATATGTGGGTTGTTTGATTTTCAAGTTTGTAGGTCATCTTTAAACCTTTGAAACCCAGTCTATTTTATTATGAAAATTAAAAATTCCAAAAAAAAAATGTTTTATTACCGTTCATTTGCCGGAACTACGCACGGTCTGATTCATGTGGGGTCATGATATATAGGCAATCCACATAAGATTCGACCATCGCTAGAAAGAAAAAAAGAAAAGAAAAAGAAAAATAAATAAAATAAAAGAGGGGCACAACTGTTAAAAGCCGGAATGACGCATGCGATCAAAGTGAATGGCATGATAGATATGGTTAAACTGCCTAGGTGCATTGCATCCCAACGTGCGATTGCCTATTTGTTAAACTCTAAAAACTAACAAGTTTGTTGTTTTTCCAAATTTCAAGCAGTTAGTTTACTTAGAACGTACTGGCAGAACACCACTATCAGACCAGATCAAAGGGACCGATACCGGTAATAATGTCTAGCCCTGATAGAGAAGGAAATATTGAGGTAGAAGAGGTAGACGTACAAGCAATGAAATATGAGGTGTACAAATTGAAACAGCAGATGGCCGAGATGTACCAAGCTTGGACAAGTGGTCAGCCAGCACCACCCTATCCTGCTAACCCCACTTTTCTCCCGACACCCGCCTAATCTCCGGAATGGCTTGTTTCGGACTCATCACTAAACTTTCCTACATATCAACATCACCAAAAAACCGCCTCTCGGATGCCCCAAATGCCAAAAACAAACCCATGACCCTCCACCACCAATTACCCCTGTTTTCGTGGCACCTCCACTGGCCACATTCCACAGGTCTTCCAGTGAGCCTGTGTTCCAAACTCAGGATCATCAATATTATCCTCCTGAACCCACCTTCAAAGCACCTGAACCTTACCCGTTCCCTCTTCAGCTTGACAATCCGGCAGCACCCGAAAAGCAGAACAAGAATCCAGAGCAGGAAGAAATGGTTCAGAAAGTAAAGAGCCTAGAGAAATCTTTCCGGAATATACAGGGTCTGGGTGTCCAAGTCAGCGTGGCATATAAGGATTTATGTTTGTTTCCAGATGTTCAGCTGCCAGCCGGGTTCAAGATGCCTAAGTTCGATCTGTATGACGGGCATGGTGATCCAGTGGCACATTTGCGAGGATTTTACAGTAAGATGAGAGGGGCAGGCGGAAAAGATGAGTTGTTGATGGCGTATTTCAGCCAGAGTTTGAGCGGGTCTGCATTGGAGTGGTACACATGCCAAGACCATGGTAGATGGTACACCTGGGATGACTTGGCGCAAGAATTCGCCGGCCACTTCCAGTACAGTCTACAAATCATTCCAGATCGTTTGTCGTTGATAAAATTGGAGAAGAAACCTGGGGAGAGTTTCAGGGAGTACGGATTCCGTTGGAGAGAACAGGCCGCGAGGGTCGATCCCCCAATGAAGGAAGGAGAAATGGTCGATTACTTTCTGCAAGCTTTGGAGCCAACTTACTTTGGTCACTTGGTGACGGCAATTGGCAAATCATTCAATGAGGTTGTGAAAATGGGCGGTATGATCGAAGAGGGACTCAAGTCAAATAAAATAATGAGTTACTCGGCGATCAAGGCCACAACTCAGGCTATCCAAAATGGCACGGGAGGTGTGCTCGAGAAAAAGAAGAGAGAAGAGGTCGCAACAGTTGAAACAGGTATTTGGTCCAGATCCAGAGGTCCTTCCCCCTACTACCAACCCAGAACCCACCACCCAAATTACCCATACACTCCATATGGCCCTCCACAACCCTACTACCCACCACAAGAGCCATATTTCTTCCGTCCATCACGCCCAAGCATATACCCAGCCTCCGGCTCACCCGCAATGGCGTGCACCGGCTTTCCAAAATACATACCCACCTCCACAAAACACATACCCACATCCACAAAACACATATCCACCTATGAGGGCCCATAGAAATCCTCTAGGGTTAGGGTTTCGTGGGAATCAAGCTTTCAAGAATGAGAGGAATCAGAAATATACTCCGCTGGGAGAATCCTATACTACTCTGTTCCACAAATTGAGGCAGTTAGGCTTGTTGAATCCCATTGAGCCCAAATTGCCAAATCCCCTGCCTAGAAATCTTGACCCTTCAGCGAGCTGTGAATATTGTTCGGGGGCTCCCGGACACGATACTGAGAAATGTTGGAAGTTGAAGAATGTCGTGCAAGAGCTTGCTGATACAAATAGGATTGAGGTTCAGGCTCCAGAAGCACCAAACATTAATCAGAATCCGCTACCAATGCACCATGAGACCCACATGATCGAACTAGTGCACAAGGGATGGGAGCTTAAGAAGCCCTCACAAACGGTAATGATGATCCGTGCCAGTGAAAATAGTTCGAAAGAAAAACCGACTAGTGGAAAAGCAGTGGTGCAATGTGTAGATGACAAGCCAGTTATGGTGATGGGGGAAGGGTCCATCAAGGCGAATGTACAGTTTGTGGGGCTAAAAGCAAAAATCAAAAATTGGATGGCTACTCCCCTTCCTATCCAGAGGGAGTCTTGGTAGTGGGCTCTGATTTTCTTTCTTGTTTTCTGGATTATTTCAGGGTTGTAATCCAGATTTCTTTTTGTGCTCGTCAAAGTGTGAAACCTTGTTATCCCGTATTTTAATAAAGTGAAAGTTTTTTTTTTCATTCCTTATTTTGTTTTTATTTTGTCTTCTTCTTTTCTTTTACTGAACAGTTCTCTTTATACTGGTTCTAATGACATGGCATGAACGAAGGATCTTCAACCTAGTCTACAAAAATCAATCTGATTCCGAGCTAATAGTTCAAGAGGTAGATTATCATGATAAGTGGGTCAAAGCCCGATGGGAGCAGTTGAGCTTGATTGATGAAAAGAGATTGGCAGCAGTATGTCACGGACAATTGTACCAAAAGAGGATGACAAGAGCATATAATAAGAAGGTGCGTCCCAGGAAGTTTGAAGTGGGGCAGCAAGTGTTGAAACGAATCCTGCCACATCAGGCCGAAGAAAAGGGCAAGTTCGCCCCGAATTGGCAAGGACCATTCATTGTGACCAGAGTGTTATCCAATGGCGCTTTATGTTTGACAGATATCGAGGGAAGATGTATCGACATTGCTATCAATTCTGACGCAGTCAAAAGATATTATGTATGATTTCTTTGATTGTAATTATTGTTTCTTTGTATGCACTTGGCATTGTATCGGAGAATGAAATGACGGAGGCAATTTTTTCTACTATCCAAACACTTTAACTTTTTCTTCCCCCTTTGAGCCTTATTTATTCTTTTATATCCCTTTTTTGGAATCATTAATGGAAATGAAAAAAAAAGAAAAGAAAAGAAAAAAGGAAAAAATAATAATAAGACAAAAGAAAAGTCACAAGAAAAACAAAGGAAATGTGAACTACGTTCGACCTGATTCCTCAAAGAGGATACGTAGGCGCCTCACGGCTCGGTCATAGTGTAATAAAAGTCAAAATATCCCCAAGCAAGAAAACTGGGGCAGAAGTTATGTTTTTAAATTTCGGGAAAGAAATTTGATTCCAAGAGTTGTAACATTTTACCCATCAAAGTTATTTTAAAATTCTTGATACCTTTTTTCTTTTAAGCCATTATACCAAGAATTTCAATCCCCAACTGATGTCTAAAAAGAACTCCCGATCAGTATCCGATAAGTACCAAGTCAAGCAAATGGAAGTCAGAAATAACACTCTAATTCCCAGCAGAAAGGGGATCACAAGCTGAAAAGAATTGATAGCCAAAAGAATCCCCAGCAGAGAATCCTATTAGTAACAATCCAATACCAAGTTGAGAGAAATAAAATGAGAGAATATTATCGGTGGAAACCTTCACAGGCACCATAAGTTGAGAGAAATAAAATGAGAGTCTTATCGGT
Organism: Nicotiana glauca; assembly: GCA_026770625.1. Lineage (NCBI taxonomy): Eukaryota > Viridiplantae > Streptophyta > Magnoliopsida > Solanales > Solanaceae > Nicotiana > Nicotiana glauca. Next base: position 67,937 of record MDKF010835913.1, read on the forward strand.
GAGAAACTTCACAGGCGCCATAAGGCGACAGAAGTTGAGAGAAATGAGAGAGTCTTATTAGTGAAAACCCCTCGAATCGCACTATGAGGCGACAAGGAGTTAAAAAGGGGCAAACAAGATAAGATCGACAGAAAGGATCCATCGAGGCATCAAGCAGAACAAGTCGTTGGTTCGGCAAAGGAGTTGTGTTACGGGGCCTTTGAAATGCAAAGTAAGGCCATCAGAAAGATTGATTGATATAAATAGACTGGGTTATTGAATCTGGAATGCACGACATGATCATTGGGATCGGTTACACTATCCAGATAAGTTCTTTTCCTTTTTCTTCCTCCAGCAGTTGTTCAGAAAGATTTTTTCTTTTTCTATCTTTTGAAATCATCATTTTTCATTTCTTTTGTTTGAGATTTTTTCAATAAGTAGTTTATTTTTTAGAAGGATTTTCAGAGCTTACTACCAGTTTCCAAGATGGTGCAAAGCAAAAAATGTGGATAGGACAGTCCTAAGATAATACAATGGAACAAGAAATACGTTTGTTGCAAGACCAAAATGATGGATTGGTCTAGGATTTCTGGGAAAATATAGAGAAAAGGTGGGAAAACAACATTTGAGAAGTTTGTGAAAAGGAACCGTCAAGAAGGTCGGAAGTTATCGGCTAAATCGTTGTAAGAGCAGGAGGAATATCAGCCCCAGCAGTAATATCATCCCCAGCAAATAATATCATCCCAGCAAGTTTTGATAGTGTAATGGAACGCAGAACAGGGAAGGGAGAAAGGGAAAAACCATCCCCAGCAGGAGTGGCACGACCACTCACCACGTTTAAACTAACAAAATTTTCTTTGATTTGAAGCAGGAAAAGGAAATGTTATTGATGGCGGAAAGACATGCCACATAGAAGATTATCAAACTGGGGCAGGAAATTTCTCTAATTATGGAAATTTTCTTGAAATCGGGTACCCATTGGAGGAACAAAGAAGTCAAGTTTTAAGGGATAGCAAGACAACACAATTTTCGAGGGAAGACAACACAATTTTAAGAAAAATAGTCGGAAGGAAGGTATTTTAAGTTTTGAAGTTGGGAGCCCACCCATATAACAGAGGAATACATTTTAGTCTTTAAATCTCCCATATAACAGAGGAATACATTTCAGTCTTTAAATTTTAAGTTTTGAAGTTGGGAGCCCGCCCATATAACAGAGGAATACATTTCAGTCTTTAAATTTTAAGTTTTGAAGTTGGGAGCCCGCCCATATAACAGAGGAATACATTTCAGTCTTTAAATTTCGAGTTTTGAAGTTGGGAGCCCGCCCATATAATAGAGAATACATTTCAGTCTTTAAATTTCAAGTTTTGAAGTTGGGAGCCCGCCCATATAACAGAGGAATACATTTCAGTCGTTACACTTCAAGTTTTGAAGTTGGGAGCCCACCCATATAACAGAGGAATACATTTCAGTCTTTAAATTTCAAGTTTTGAAGTTGGGAGCCCGCCCATATAACAGAGGAATACATTTCAGTCTTTAAATTTCATGTTTTGAAGTTGGGAGCCCGCCCATATAAATGAGAAATACATTTTAGTCTTTAAATTTAAAGTTTTGAAGTTGGGAGCCCTCCCATATAACAGAGGAATACATTTCACTCTTAAAATTTCAAGTTTTGAAGTTGGGGGCCGCCCATATAACAGAGGAATACATTTCAGTCTCTAAATTTCAAGTTTTGAAGTTGGGAGCCCGCCCATATAACAGAGGAATACATTCCAGTCTTTAAATTTCAAGTTTTGAAGTTGGGAGCCCGCCCATATAACAGAGGAATACATTTCACTCTTTAAATTTCAAGTATTGAAGTTGGGAGCCCGCCCATATAACAGAGGAATACATTTCCGTCTCTAAATTTCAAGTTTTGAAGTTGGGAGCCCGCCCATATAACAGAGGAATACATTCCAGTCTTTAAATTTCAAGTTTTGAAGTTGGGAGCCTGCCCATATAACAGAGGAATACATTTCAGTCTTTAAATTTCAAGTTTTGAAGTTGGGAGCCCGTTCATATAACAGAGGAATACATTTCAGTCTTTACATTTCAAGTTTTGAAGTTGGGAGCCCACCCAAATAACAAAGCAATACATTTCAGTCTTTAAATTTCAAGTTTTGAAGTTGGGAGCCCGCCCATATAACAGAGGGATACATTTCAGTCTTTAAATTTCATGTTTTGAAGTTGGTAGCCCGCCCATATAACAGAGGAATATATTTCAGTCTTTAAATTTCATGTTTTGAAGTTGGGAGCCCGCCCATATAATAGAGGAATACATTTGAGTCTCTAAATTTCAAGTTTTGAAGTTGGGAGCCCGCCCATATAACAGAGGAATACATTTTAGTCTTTACATTTCAAGTTTTGAAGTTGGGAGCCCGCCCATATAACAGAGGAATACATTCCAGTCTTTAAATTTCAAGTTTTAAAGTTGGGAGACCGCCCATATAACAGAGGAATACATTTTAGTCTTTAAATTTCAAGTTTTATAGTTGGGAGCCCGCCCATATAACAGAGGAATACAATTCAGTATTTAAATTTCAAGTTTTAAAGTTGGGAGCCCGCCCATATAACAGAGGAATACATTTCAGTCTTTAAATTTCAAGTTTTGAAGTTGGGAGCCCGCCCATATAACAGAGGAATACATTTCAGTCTTTAAATTTCATGTTTTGAAGTTGGGAGCCCGCCCATATAAATGCGGAATACATTTCAGTCTTTAAATTTCAAGTTTTGAAGTTAGGAGCCGCCCATATAACAGAGGAATACATTTCAGTCTCTAAATTTCAAGTTTTGAAGTTGGGAACCCGCCCATATAACAGAGGAATACATTTCAGTCTCTAGATTTCAAGTTTTGAAGTTGGGAGCCCGCCCATATAACAGAGGAATACATTTCAATCTTTACATTTCATGTTTTGAAGTTGGGAGCCCCCCCATATAAATGAGGAATACATTTCAGCCTTTAAATTTCAAGTTTTGAAGTTGGGAGCCCGCCCATATAACAGAGGAATACATTTC
>MU774109.1:5822-31707 GCA_026770625.1 Nicotiana glauca
TCTTATCTTAGTGTCCATAACCAATAACCAAATATTCTAGAATTACCTCTTATGCAAATCTACACTTACGTAGCTCACAATAAGTTTCCTATTTAAGTTATATAGTATATTGACAATGTAAAAAAATTTCTCACTGTCAGAGAACTATAACAAATAATAGTAGGTTAGTTATCATTTTTACAAATTATCTGATACTAATGTGTAATAAATATTTGCCGATAATTCTCTTAAAATGATCGGATTGTGCAAATATTTTTCGTGCATAAATTTATTTTATAATGATATAACAGGCTTGTTTAAAAATAATACTCCATCAAACACAGCTATAGCAATTATCTTTTAACCTTTTTTTTTTTTTTTGAATATCTTCCTTTTTTTGTTTTAGCATATAAGAATTAGGAAGAGAGGGTGGTAAAAAGAAAATAAAGAACTTTGGGGGTGTGAAATGCATATTATCGCTTCTTAAGTAAGGAAAAAGGCGCGTGGATAGTCCGTACGATAGCGTGTGGAAATGAAATTATGTTTAAAATTTTTTAGTAGAAAATGCATTTCCACGTGGTCAGTAGAAGAAGGAATCCAATGTTTCACTGTTTTGCGAGTCTTTAAATGTCGGCTACAGATCATATCGTCTCATGAGTTATTGGCGATAATTAACCAAGGTGTCCCTTTAAAGTCTTTTCCATTTAAGGCTGTGAGTACGAATTGTTTCATATCGGATTTATGGTTGTCTTTAAAAAAAAAGTTATCTGGTATATGGATTATCTTAATTTGAGATTTTTTTGCTCCATTTTTAAAAATTATTTTAATAAATGATAGTAATCTTTGTTTATTCTTAAACTGGCACACTTTTTTTTTTTTTTTTTTTTTTTTACTTTTTTAGCACTTTTACATTAATAACTCATTAATTAAGGGATTCATTTTCACTCTCTCTTCCATAATTTTCTTCTTCTCTTCCATAAATAACACTTACCAAATATATCAAAGATTTTAAAAAAATAATATCTAAAAAATAATCCGCTCTTTGAGGAGGCTGCGCCATGTAAATTTAGTATTTTTTTTCTTTAAGTTTTAAATTTTTTACTTACATTTGTATTTTTACTCATAATATACCTTTAATATATTTCAAGTATATTATATTTTGATAATTTATAATGTAAATATTCCATCAATATTTCATATATATATATATATATATATATATATATATATATATATACACACCATACATATTCTTTATAAATGTGTGTTATACTTTATATATACCCCTATTATATAACTTATCACATATAACATTTAAATCGAAAATATATAAGTACCATCAATCAAAGTTATAACATGTTAAAGTAATATGTTATTATCCATATTTAAACTTTAACGAAAGAAATAAAAAGAAGAATTTTGCATAAGAAAATAAGAAAGAAAGACATTAGAAAAGGGAAGACAAAAAAAATGGAAGGATTGTACCAGTTATGGAAAATTAAAAAATTGAGCGAAAAAAATAGGAACAGTTTCCTATGGGATTGATTATTGTACAGCTGACTTTTAGGATCATTTATTTGGCAGCTATTAGGATATGTAAATATTTAGGTGCCGTGGATGAAAATAACTAATGTTGCTATAATTTTGTAATTTTTCTTTAAATATTGCCTAGTTATGTTTTTTGCTCATTTTAATTCTATAATTAAAAGAAGTTCTACAATTATCCCACCCTCAGTATAGGATAAAATAATACCTAATTATAGAATTAATTAATCCTGAAATGGCTAATTTCAAATTTGAAAATCCAATCAAACACATGATAAAATAATAATATGCATTCAATTCCAGGATTATTATTCCTTATCCCATATACCAAACGATTTCTAAAGAATGAAATCTACTGCCTCAAGTTTGCTCAATTAATCCGTATTTGTGTCAGTAGGCTCGTTACCACTTATTTTCTAATTATCTTGTTGTTGGTATTTAGAAGGCCTACGGAGAAGTAGAGGTAGGCCGAAAAAGAAGTGGGGAGATGTGATCATTAAGCAAGACTTGGCGCAGTTTCAGTTGACCGATGACATGACCCTTGATAGGAAGGTGTGGAGGTTGAAGATTAGGGTAGTAGAGTAGGTAGTCTTGATTGTTCATACCGTTAGTATTAGTACACAATCTTGCATTCTGTTGGTAGTAGATTTCTTTGACTACCCATCATTTTCTTTCATTTTGATCATCTTATTATCCTATTATTTTTATTCTGCTTTTGCATGGATTTTTAGTGTTGTCCCTCCTTGTTTATCTTTTAATTAAAGTGGTGTTTATGAGTAATGATCTGACAAGTCGTTTTGAGCTCTAGCGCGCCGTTCGGCAATTTAAGGCCATGGGTAGTTTTACATCAGGTATTATGATTTGTACACGTAGTCGGAATTAAATTTCGGGAAGTTAGGAGTTGATTTGGAAAGAAAATCCTCATTTTGAAAGCTTTAAGTTGGAAGAATTGACTAAAATTAAATTTTTGAGTAAACGACCTCGGAATAGGAATCTGAAGGTTCAAGCAAGTTCGTATAATGATTTCAGACCTAGACGTATCTTTGGATCGAGTTTTGGATGACCCGAAAACTTTTCGATGCCTATTGTGGAAGTTAACATTTTGGAAGAGTTTCATGAATTTGAGGTAGAGGTGCATTTTTATGTTATCGATGTCCGTTTAGGATTCTGTATCCCGGAATAGCTCTGTATGGTGGTTCTAGTATTGGGAGCACATCTGGAAGTGGATTTGGAGGTCCGTAGGTCATTTTGGAGTCGTTTGGCTAAAGTTAAAAATTTGAAGGGTTTTTAGAAATTTGACCGGAAGTGGACTTTTTGATATCGGGGTCGGATTCGATTCTGGAAGTTAGAGCAGGTCCGTAATGTCGAATGTGACTTCTGTGCAAACTTTGAGGTCAATCGGACATGATTTGATAGGTTTCGGCATCGAAGTTTGAAGTTCTAAAATTCATTAAGTTTGAATTGGAGTCTTTAAAACGAGGGTTTGGCTCTATCTCACTTCATTTCGCCCATGGGAGCCGATTTTGGAGCAGAGGCAAATTTACGTTAATCCAAGCGGTGTCACGTGACACCGCTTGGCTGGAAATTTTTGTTAAATATATATATATAATTAAAAGACAGAAACAAAATACAGTTAATTTAATTCAATTGACACCACTTGAAACAAGCAATTGCCTGGCTAAACTGGTCCAACGCTCTATTTATCCATCATAGGTCGTGGGTTCGAAGCTGGACTGCTTCATTTGTTGTTTAAAATTTTTTGTGCCCCACTTACTTATACTAAAACTAATTGGATTGAGGAGAATGGAACTGCTGACCTCTTTGAAGCAAAGATGAATTTTAGCCAGTCGATCAGCAATCAATTTGGTGCATTTTTGTGATAATAAATTATTTGTTCTACAGTTATAAGTTGTATGTACTATTTTTTCCAATAAAATTGATTAAGAACATCAAACGAACTTTTAGTAATTATTAGGTACTTTATACAGAAAAATAATATTCAATATTTTTCTAATGAAGTTTGAATACTTTTCTAAAAATAAAATTCATCGAAAAGAATTGTAGTAATATATTTGGGTTGTGTTTTATTAATATGATTCGAATTGAGTTCTTTTTTTTTTTTTTTTTTTTTTATATATAATGTTCTTAATAGTATTTTGTTCACTTGTATACTTTCAAAAAGTGTGACACCGCTTACGAAAAATCCTGCGTACGCCACTGTTTTGGAACAGTTTTGGACTGCCATCTTCATCAACCATAACGGGGTAAGTGTTTTTCTTTACATTTTTGAGCCAAATACATGATTATATATGGATTTGAACATGAAAATTAGTAGAAATTGAGGGATTTTGGTAGAAAATCTAAAATTTGGTATTTTTGGATTTTGACCACGATTTTGAACAAGAATTTTGGAATAAGTTATATATTTGAGTTCGTGGGGTTATGGGTAAAGTTTATTTTTGAAAATTTTCAAAATCTGGACGCGTGGGTCCGATGGTGATTTTATCAACTTTCCGAGTGGAGTTGGGACTTGTTGTAATGGAATTGTTATTAGTATTAGAGTATATTTTCATTGGTTTGCGCATTATTTGGCTAGCTTTGGAGCATTGGGCATCGGTTTGAGGTGTTAGAGTGGCGTTGGAGCCAGTTATGGAACTTCAAAGCGAGGTAAGTCTCCTTTCCTACCTTATAAGAGGGAATTAATACCATAGGTGAACTAAACTATTATCTGCTTCTATTTGCAGGGGCAACGTATGCATGAGGTGACGAGAGTCTGTAGCTACTGGCTATACTTATGTTCGGTAGTTGAGGCTTACATCATGCCTTGTTGATATTTTTATTGAATTATGTTCATTGTTTGCATGAGAGGGAGCGAGATTGAGTTTGCTATTAAATGTTTTGAAAGGAGTTGAATTTGAGAAAAAGTTGTGATCTTAAAGGTTTTCATTTGAACTTCGTATTTTCAAAAGAATGGAAGAATATTATAATAACTTAAGAAATATATGTGTGACCGCGTCGCAAGTATGATCCGCGAGCAGGATAACTCCTTAAATTTATATTTGACCGCGTCGCATGTATGGTCCGCGAGCGGGGTAACTCCTTAAATTTATATTTAATCGCGTCTTGCATGATTCGTGAGCGGGTAATAGATGCATCTATGATTTGCGCCATTCGACTCTCGGAAGTGCACAATTTACTTTTATGTTGGACCAGGTTGTACGCCTCAGCATTCCCTATATATTATCATCATGGAATCGTGCGTAATTTTGGCAAAAAGCTAGTGTATCTGAGGGGTTTTCCCTGATTTGAAATTTTACCATGTATTTTATACTTGTTTATTTCATATATTTACTCTGCCTCATATTTATTCACCTCTTTACTGTATCCGATATTAATAAACCACTAATAAGTGTCGAAGTCGACCATTCGTCACTACTTCTTTGAGGTTAGACTGGATACTTTTCGGATACACGTTATTTTCGTACTCATACTACACTTGATGTACATTTTTGGTTGTACAAGCACATGTATGTCTAGTGGCCTAGTGGGCGCAACGGCATGGTTGATACAGAGACTTAGGTGAGCTGCATCTTATGAGTCGATCCGCAGCCAGCAGAGTATTTATATTTTTTTCTGTCCTAATTTGTATTCCGCACAATTATTATATTTTATTTTATTTCCTAGTAACTGCTTATGCACTTGTGACACCGGGTTTGGGATTATTATGGGATATTCAATATTAGAATTGGAAAAAATATTTTTAATTATTCTGTAAAGTTCACTTTTTACTAGTTAAATTGAATGAAATTCCTGATTTCGAGTATATTAAAATGAGAACTTAATTAACTATTTGGTATTGGCTTGCCTGACAGTGGTGTCTGGCGCCATCACGATCTTTAATAGATTTTGGGTTGTAACATATGTTTTCTTGAGCCGAGGGTATATTGGAAACAACATCTCTACCTTCACAAAGTTAGGGGTAAGGTCTCCGTACACACTATCCTCCCCAGACCCCACGATGTGGGATAATACTGAATATATTGTTGTTGTTGTTGTTGTTGTTGTTGTTGTCGTCGTTGTCTTGCTGTTGATATTGCTGGCTGTTATTGCTTTCTTTTTCTTTCCTTGAGTGCAGGTTTATCGGAAGCAACATCTTTACCCTCAAGGTAGGCAGGGGTAAGGTTTGCGTACACACTATCCTCTCAGACCTCATTCATTGGATTATACTGAATTTGTTACATATCGAGTATGCTCACTAAAAGATGAAGTATTTCCTACCAAGAACTTCTCAGTTCTCATGCATCAAGTCCGAGGTCTCTGATTAAGAATTGGGAATGAAATATGTACGCTGACTGTTTGAAATATTTTCCCAGAAAGTTATATTAGACAACATTTGTTAGACAAACATTCTTTTATTCCAAAAAGACTGATTTCATCTTGTTAGTAAGAGTTGTGTAATGGGAACCATATTTTGCCTATTTATAGTTTTGACTTTAGACAAAAGAAGAAAAGAAGAAACAACCGCTCAACTATATAGAGCTAACTGATTTTCTATTTTCAAGAAGCAAAATAAATTTTCCTATTTAAAGTGTAAATTACTTTTATTAAGAAGATATTCTTAATAAAAAAAACTATATTCAGCATTAATTGTTTGCCTAAGTTATAGATAGCTCTAGTATGCATTATGCAATGTATGATTTTATATGCTATTTGCTGATAATATTATATTAATCGAAAAAATTATCAATAAAAAGTTTCACTACGAGAATGAGCTATAGGATAAGTAAAAGTAAAATAAAATATATACAATTCAAATTTAGCAAATTGAGGTGGTTAAGTAGCAATGCAAGTGTAGATGCAAACAATTCATAAATCTGAATTCAATGTTGCAAAAGAATAATATGATTAATAAAGATATAATACGTATAATTAACATAGAACATTTGAATTAGAATAATGGTACTAGATGTCATGTCCTATAAGAATACATATAAAGATGAGAGACAAGTTCGATGAGAGACAAGTTCTATCAAATGATTCGTAAGACCAACAATGTTATGTGAGAGTGGATCTCGGGACTCTAGAGTCCATTATATTTATAAGATGAGCGTCACAACAATATTGATATTAAGATAAATGCGTGGACATAAAAAACTAAATAAGAACTTGAGGATTACATTGGTCAAAAGGTGTAAGTAGCATAACTTATAGGATATGTAAAATAAAAAAAATTGCCAATTGAGACAACTAAATAAGAACTTGAGGAATACACTGGTCAAAAGGTGTAAGTAGCAAAACCTATAGGATATGTAAAATAAAAAAATGTCGATTGAGACAGTACGATCTTGTCTAATATAAACTTGCAAATGCATTGGTATATAAATGTAAAATCATGATAGAATGTGTTAGAAGCCGTAAATTAGATAGAAAATCACATAAAATGAAAATTATCTCGGAAGACATATAATCTTTTGAAATTTATACAGACTTAACAAATGACAAAATATGATAAAAGAAAAAAAAATCATATAAGTTGTACCAACCGGTTAAGATCAAGTCTTATAGCCATGTTGACACACTCACATTATGTATAATATTTGGTTGGATTTCTTTTAATCTTGTTAAAAATTTATATGTTAGTAAAAAATATATAAAAATGTATAATATTATAAGGAAATGAATCCAAATAAAGTGTAATGGTAAAGATTTACCTAGTTTGGTGATAAGATGAAATAATTGTTGTTTTATAAATCTAGAGTTCTATTCTAAAATCAAATGTTGTATTAAATTAAAACTAATCCTTTTTACGAAAAAACAAAAAAGAAAATGAGAGTCGGAAAGAAAATAAATACTAATAAAAATTAAATAAAAGAAAAGAAGGTGATAAACTCAATATGTCATGAGATATATAATAAAGAAAAGTACATATAAAGTCCCCACCTTACCCTGTTTTTTCTCCTTCTTCCTCTGCTCTAAAAAGTTCACTACTATATATTCATCTTTCCCTTTCTTTTCTCCTCTTTCTCTTTCTCTAACAAACAACTGCATACCCTCCTTCTCTAACAAACAACTGATTCCTTCCTTCTCTCTCTCTCTCACACACACACACAGTGGAAAAAAACCTCCATGAAAAGAGCTTAGCAAAAAAAAAAAAAGCAGAAAGAAAGTTGAAGATTCTGTTTTTACTGTTAGTGATAAAATGGGGAAGTATATGAGGAAGTCCAAAAAATCAGGGGAAGTATCAGTATCACCTCTTGGTGTTTTAACAAGGGCTAAAACCCTAGCTCTTTCAAAATTGGTTTCACCGGCGGCTACAGAATCCGTCTCCGGCGGTGATGGTGGGTCCTACCTAGAGCTTCGTAGTAGAAAGTTAATCAAACCCTTTTCGGTTCTTGAAGGGAGGAAGCAGAAAAATGGTGTTTCAAAAGATCCCAATTTGTTAAACCCTAAAATCCCTAATGTTTTAAGAACAAGTTCTGAAGAGGTAAAGGAGAATAGCTTCTGTGGTGGTGATGTGGGTGTTGAAGCTTCTTTTGGAGAGAATTTGTTGGAATTTGAAGGTAGAAAAAGGTGAGGCTTTTTTTTTTTTTGTTTTTTTGAAAAATTAATTTATTTTTTCATTTTCCCATTGCTGAAAATCTTATGTGAGAGGTTTTACTAGTTTGCATGTTTATGTTTCTTACTCTTATGTGAAGATCAGAGTTTTCTGGTTTATGTGAGTTTTTAGGACAAGGTTTGAGACAGTCTGTAAAATATTTTAGAAAAAAGTTCCCCTTTTTTTAACTATTTCTGCTCTGGTTGTTCTATTCTGACTAATTTTACCATTTGTTGCAAAAAATAGTGATTTTTACTGTATTTGGTTTATAGATTGCTAAGAAATGCAATTTTGGTATTGAATTTGGTGTTTGGTTTTGAAAAGTTCAGATTTTTCTTGATCAGAAGGGTTTATTTTGCTTCTTTAGACTAGAAAAATTTTTTAGAACAGAATATTTTTCTGAGGCTGATTATTTTATAAAATTGTAAGTCTGGATAAGGTTGTTGTTTAAGGGTTATTTGCCTTATTTGAGTGTGGATTTGTCTTTTTTGCTCTTTATCCTTTTCTTTGTCGATGTTAATTCAAAGGGGAAAATGCAGACAAATGAAAATTTGTGTACTTGATATTGGTTCACGTTTAAGGTTTTTTCCATTTCTTGAATTTGGTGTCTGCTTTTCATATAGTAGTCACTTTCCACACGGCTTTTTATTCCTCATTCATCCCCTTTAAAGTCCCCCTTTTTATACTGTGGACATTTGGTGCAAATATATGAAAAGTAGATTTATGATGTAATTTTTATTGAGAAAGTATAGGACTTATTAAGGCCCCCCACACAACCAACCACAAAAAAGAAAAACTTTAAACATGCAAAGTCTGGTATACTGATTTATCCCTTTTAATAGGGTTGCTTAAATGTGCTGCATTTGGTTACTGAATCACCATTAGATTATGGAATAAGAATATTATGGTGTTTTCTTGAGATTGCTTCGAAAGGAGCCTTTGACGTAACCGGTAAAGTTGCTGCCATGTGACCATGAGTTCACAGGTTCGAGCCGTGGAAACTGCCTCTTGCAGAAATGCAAGGTAAGATTGCGTACAATAGACCCTTGTAGTCCGGTCGTCCTCCCCCCGACCCCACGCATAGCGGGAGCTTAGTGCATCGGGCTGTCCCTTATTCTCTCTTGAGATTGCTTCATTGATGACAACTTTTCTAATGTATTAGATTTATAATTGAACCTTTATCTTGGAGTATTTGTAAATCAGCAGAAACATTGTTGGGGGAATAAATACAGGGAACAAAAGAATTCTCGGAGTGATTATTTTGTCTTCCTAGTTTTCGGCACAAGAAAGGGGTGTACAAAAATCATTTTTTCTTGTGTTGAAACGAAAGAGTAATGGTTCTTGTTCCCATTTGTTAAAAATTCCTAGTCTTGGTTTAGATTTTTCTAGATGCGATTTCAGTTGAAAAATCATTACCTTTTTTACCCAAAGTGTGTTGCTGGTCTTTATTTGAAAAAGTAGATGTCGTAATATTTGTATTATAGATGCCTTCTTTTACTTGTGTATATCTGTTGGACCCTCCTTTTATTTATGTGATCTGTCATAGTTTGCTCTCCATGTGGTAGACGTTAAATAGTTAAATAACAATTTCTCTATTGTTTTGTCGTTCAGTTTCTGTAGTGAGCTCAATTTGCAACACTTATTTGGTTATCTTGCACATTTTGGCACCGTAGCTATCGGACACTACATTGTTGTTACATTAGATAAATGGCTGATATATGAATTGCAATTTTAGTTTTTTGGTGTTGGATTGTTGAGCAAAGTAAAGATAATTGGATGAACTCGTTCTTGTATGAGTCTACTCATATATTTAAAAAAAAAAAAGGAACATCAAAAAGACGGATGGCTGTACTTCCTCTCTAGACGGAGCCATCCCATAGTACATCTATGGTCGTTGAAACTTTCATGTGGAAAAAAAGTTGTTTTGTCTGTTTACTGCAGGATGCATGCATGTTACTAGTACTAGTATCTTTGCTGCCTTAAATTTGCAAAAGTTGCAATCATTGTTGAGAACAATTTACCATAGAAAATGAACGCGGGGTCCCTCTATGATTGAAGTAATAGATGGATATGACAATAAAGGCAAGCAAGCTTTTTTGACAGCCACTAAATGATTACCTTTATTCAGTTATCTCTGAATCCTTTTGCTGCCATGAGCTGTATGTGTTGCAAATCTGAATATACCTTACTCTGTTTTTCTACTAGTGTTCTTTTCATCTTCCTGAGCCGAGTTTCTATCAGAAGCCTCCTCTCTACCGCAAGGGTAGGGGGGGTAAGTTCTGCATACGCACTACCCTCCCTAGACTCCACTTGTGGGATTATACTGAGTGGTTGCTGTTTTTCTACTAGTGATTTGCAAAGATTTAGATTTAATTCATTTAAATAGAGCACTATAGAGTTCTTTTGCTCTTTCTTACAGGACCACCAGGGAAAGCACACCTTGCAGTTTGATAAGAGATTCAGACAACATTCAAACCCCTGGTTCCAGTACGAGGCGTATTAATGCAACCGGCAGAGTACCAAATTTGCTACGAACGAATATCCCGACAGCTCATGAAATGGATGAGTTTTTCACCAATGCGGAAGAGCAGCAGCGGAGACGATTCATCGAGAAGTAAGAATTCACTTGACAGTTCTTTGTAATTACACCGGCAGGTGCACCTTCACGTCTAATCTAGCTTGTTTTGGAACAATTTTGCAGGTACAACTTTGACCCAGTGAATGAGAAGCCCCTTCCCGGACGTTACGAATGGGTGAAAGTAGATTGCTAGATATGTCCTGCATTTTCTTGTTTCATCTTTAGGTTTGGATAAAGGTGTAGGAAAATAGCAGCAGGTAAGTTTTAGTGTTCTACAATGGTGATTGTGAAATTTCTATTTCCAATCACTCTTTGACTTTGTAAAGAAACTAGGGGCAGTAAGTGTTTAGAAGGGTAGACTAATGATCTGTAACATAACAAAGCTTGTGACATTAAACAACCAATACAAGGAGAGATCCTTTGACTAACAGATCATGAAAAGGGAAGGGAAAGAAGAAAGGGCAGTAGTAGTTGTAGTAATCTTGATTAGTGTCTTAAGTGGTACAGAAGGTAGGTCTACTAATCCTTGTTTTCAGTAGTTTATTTTGTTCATAATTGTACTGATGGGAACTTGTTTTTAGACATATTCTGAATAAAATGGCCCTCAAATTTTTCCCCCCTTTACCATATTGTCTTTTTCTCTCTCTTTATCATCTTTCTGTTATGAGCCGAGGGTTCTCTCGGCAACCACCTCTCTACTTTCAAGGTGGGTAAAGTTTGCAACGCACTATCCTTTCGAGACTCACTTGCCGATGGTCTATCGGAAACAGTCTCTCCACCTTCAGGGTGGGGGTGGGGTGGAGGTAAGGTCTGGGTACACACTATCATCTCTAGACCCTACTTGCCGAGGGTCTATCGGAAACAACCTCTATGAGTTTATCGGAAATGATTTCTTCACTTTTAGGGAGTGCGTAAGGTTTGCATACATACTATACTCTTCAGACCCCCACTTGTGGGGTCACTGAGTTTTTTTGTTGTTGTTTGTCATCTTTCTCTATCATGTTCTGTCTAAAATATATGGATGGATTTTGGCTTGTTCCTCTAAAATACGAGACATATACTGTTCATAAACAACAACTTGCTGCTGCCTTTTACTGTAGAGATGAGGCTCGTATTGCACTATTGACCTGCCATTTTTTAGCTGCTTGTGAAAATGGTTGGAGCTATGTTCACTATGTATTGTGGGGTTGCTTTGGTTAGTGGGCATGTATTCAAAAGATTCTTTTGTTTGGCCTTTCTTTTTCTTTTTTTGAAAAAGGATAACTATCATGTCTTTCTTTTGTACTTATTATATGCCTGAACAAAAGTTGTTATGATTGGTTTGTAAATTTTTGTTTAGATTCGGAAATGTTGAAAGACGGATGGTTATTGGGGTGCGGTGGTTTTTTTTTTTTTTTTTTTTTTTTGGGGGGGGGGGGGGGGGATTGCTTGGGATTGTTTGAAAATGGTGTTTAAGCAGTCTAGGGCTTTGCGCTAAATTCTAATGCTAAGAGCTAAGTGCGTGACATAGTCGCACGTCATGAGTTCGAAGCTCCTTATTTAAGTGAACGAGTAAAGTGGGCGTATGTCATGAGTTCGAACCTCACATGCAAGTAAAAACTCCTTATTTAAGTGAAAGAGCAAAGGCATACGTCATGGTTTCGAGTCGTATTACATGTAAAAACTCGTTATTTAAATGGAAAAGGATGAAGGAATGTGTCCATTTACTAAGTTTTTGTACAATTGTTTTAGTGAATTGTTTGATTATTAAAACATTTAAAAAGAAATTTAAGCATAGATATAACAATCATTGTATTCTACTTTGTGCTTCCACAACAGATCTATGTTATCATTAAGAGATTTAAGCATGACTATAACACGTTGAATTCAGATTAATCTTGTTTTTATCTAATCCTAGTTTAGCATTTGATGAAAATAAGAGATGTTACACTGGGAAAGTAGATGAGGCTTTGATTGGTTGTTAATATGTAGTGTATTTACAGGGGCAAAGTATGATATAAATTTGGAAAAAGAAACATTGGCAAGACATAGATAATACAAGTAATTAAGCTAATAATGTATTATAGTCAACAGATTAATAATGCTAGAAATGATGAACATGTTTATGTTTGGCAAGTCTAAGCTTTCTTTTGCAGTCAAAAAATAAATAAATGTATTTTCTGAAAATAATTGCTAGGAAAGAAATCAAATTTCTCGCAACATCAAAATAGTGATATTGACGACAATCCCAAAAAATATATTACTGTATTAAAGTCGATACATGTTTTTTCCTAAAGTCAGTTCACTATTCTTGAAATACTAGCGGAAGTAATAGCCTGTTTGGCCAAGCTTATTTTTAGCCAAAAGTGCTTATTTTGGCTAAAAGCATTTTTGGCCAAAAATTGAGGAGAAGCAGAAGCAGTTTTGGAGAAGCAGAAAAATGTAGCTTCTCTCCAAAAGTGCTTTTGAGGAGAAGGAAAAAAAGTATTTTTGAGGAGAAACAGAAGCAGTTTTGGAGAAGCAGAAAAATGTAGCTTCTCTCCAAAAGCACTTTTTTGAGAAGCACTTTTGAGAAAAATACACTTAGAAGCAGTTTTTAACAGCTTGACCAAACACTAATTGCTGCTCAGAAGTGCTTTTCAACTAATTAGCCAAACACAAACTGCTTCTCACCAAAAGTACTTTTGAGAGAAACACTTTTGAAAAAGTGCTTCTCAAAATAAGCTGATTTTTGCAGCTTGGCTAAATGGGCTATAAAGCCCGTGCTGCGCACGAGCCCAAACTTAAATGATAAAATGACATAAATCAAGATAATCTATGATTTGACTTTATTTTCCATAGATTAGGTATATGATCAACAAATTTTATCTTAATTTCAGTTTATGATCACGAGGGAACTCACGTTAATAGATTTTTTTTACAATAGAGTTGTGGAATTATGAAGTTAATATTTAAGTGTGGCAACTTTGCTTTTTTGTTCTCCTGTGTGAGTATGTTTTCATGTACTTTATTTCCTTAAAATTTGATGCTAAAGATGAAAGTTGAAACTTAAAGTTTATAGTTTTGCACGTGAATCTGCTGTAGTGATTTATATTTTTATAGCATGAGAGAAAGGGCATAAATCTTGTACGAAAAGTTGTACAGTCAATCCATTTGCAAAAATTTCATTGAAAGAAAATGCACTATTATTTTCACGTTGTCCAACATAGTTGACACATAATTCACCTACAGAATTGCTGAAGAATACAAAAGAAAGATGGATGCAGGAAAATATATTCTCATTTTTCACCTATTTGAATAAGCTTTTCTGCACATACTGTAGAAAAAATAAACAAAAAGTGTTTGAGTATTTTTTTAAGGAACAAACAAAGCTTAAATTTTGTCTTAACAACTTTTGAAGTTTATGGAGTAATAATTTTTATTTGTGTGTCTCTCGAATAACAAAATAAATTTTTATATGATATATCAATATTTCGCTTGAGTTTCAATAAAATACTGAATTAGTAGAAATTAAAAGCTACAACGTACAAAATCTCATGTCTCGTAAATCAGAAAACTTGCATGAAAAATAGTGTAATTAACATTTCTATAATCGTCTCAAAATTAGCTAAACAGGAAAAGAAGTATTATATGCTTGAGAAATAAAAAGGATAAAATCTATGAGTATCAATCGTTTGATATACTTAAAGAGTAATGATCATAGTATTAAACAAGTTATTCATTACTTACTTAGCCTAATCTGTATTAGAATTTGATAGAGCAAACAGGAGTACCATAACATTCTATATTAAATTTTGATGAAGCAAAAAGAAGCACTATAACTTTACCTATGATTTATCATAAGAGTACTTTAGTCTTAATTAGTAGTAGTAAAATTTAATGCACCTGTTAGTAAATATAAATAGGATGTCTAGCTAATACATGCTCCACTTCAGGAAGGTGTAAAAGCACAGAGGTCAATACGGATAAAGTTGGAAGGGCCCACAATATCAGTAATAAAGTACTCCTATAATATTTCGGGAACACACTTAAACAAATGGGTCATTTGTGGAAATAAATTGTGCTTTGAAAATGCCTTCAAAGTTCCCTTTATTTACCGAATTCTTCGATGACAACAAACGTAATAATGTTGAAAAACAAGGGCAAAAATATGAAATTTTAAGCTGGTATGTCGACGAAGTCCTGTCAGCTTCACCTGTTCCTTAAGCACTTCTTATATAGGAGAAAATAAAAGGAAGAACTGAGTTTGGCGGAGAAGCATTTTCTTTAGTTCTCCTCATTTTCTAGGGTATTTAAAGGCCAGCTTGGTGTATGATGTATTCAGGATTCGAGAAAGGGTCACACTCAAGGAGTGTGACGTATATATTTTATTCCAATATAAGCATTAGTGGTTATTTTTACGATTCGAACCCGTAACCTATAGGTCACACAAACAACTAATTGTTGTTTCAAGGCACCCTCAAAGATAAATGGAGAGACAAAAGCATTTTGTCATCTTGGAATATGCTATATGGTAAAGTTTGTTACTTTATGCTATTATTATTATGTAAAATTTAGGAATATTCAATCCCCAATAATTATCTCTTGTTAGCATTCAAATATTAGACATAATTGTCTTCTCTGATTTCTTAAGTGACATTGATTAATTTGCTGAACAATGGTTAATCTTGTTTGAAATTTTGCCTCCCACAATTACTTTGCTTTTGACTACTTCACCCTCTAATTAATTTCATTTTATCTGATCAATTGACGACATTTGGTCATTAAATGTGCTTGTCTTCACCTTTCAACACTAAAGATTGAAAATTGACCTAAAATATTTTATTTTTTTTATTTATTCAGTGTTGGATATTTGCATTGGGTCCTGATGTTTGATATTTATATTGGGACCCTAACTAATTTGAATTCGCGCCATGTGAGACTTACTAAAGAAGAAGTGCTCCTTAGTCCTTACAAAAAAAAAAAAAAAAAAATTCTCAAGACCGAACCGGAAATTACTAGTTAAAATGAAGAGATTTTATCCATTCTGCCATAACTCTTGACGATGGGACTTGAGGTTAAAAGATAAAGAATTAATTAAGCGAGGACCTTACACTTTTAAAAGTAAAGTTTCTTGAGTGAGTGAACTCCCAATCTTTTCAATATTTTGCGTCAATTGTGTACATTTACCACCAATGAATTTCAACTAAATATAAAAATAGCTTTGAAAATACCAACTCTTTCCATGGAAATATATTACAACAACGATCAATCGATTAACAGCCGACCGTTCTATCATTGAGTCACTGAGGAACAACAGACTTAATGTTGGAAGCTAACTCAAGTATGATCGAATAAAAACAATAACTCGGTGATATATTTCCATGAAAAGAGTTGGTCTTTTCAAGGCTATTTTTTATATTTACCGTAGAAAAGAATAAAGATAATGGATTATATGTTGGAATATTTCATTCTTCTCTATTTGGACCATACGATAGTATTTAAAAAAAAGGGGTTCATTGATACAAATTTTTTTAGATTACTTACTGACATACAAACCTCTGAATAAACAAAATATTTCCTATCAACATAGGGTCTAATATAACATAGCATCGTCACTAAGCTGTTGATCCCACTTATCACTTGTTGGTATATCGAATATATATATATATATATATATATATATATATATATATATATATACTAGTTTTTCGATACGTCCGTTACACATATATCCCTTGTTAATTAATACAAACTTTCTAAAACCATACTAAGAGTTAAAAAGTTCAAGCTCAATTAGCAAAATGTGAAATAAATAGTACTGTTATATGTGACAACATAATTTGTTAAACTAAAATGTGTATTTAGATGAAATTGTATATCATACAAAGGTCATATGTAGAGACAGATGATTATATAGTAAAGCAATTAAGTGAACAAGGTTCTACATCTTAGCTAGCAGGGTAAATTAAGCAAGACACTTGATATGGATATCAATATTGGAGAGAATAATTAAAAGCTAAACCATAAAAGTAAACTTTAATATTTTATCTCTTGAAATAGGAGTAGTAGAATATTTAATTTTTTAATCACCAAATACAAGCATATAAATAGACAAGAAGTGGTTGATAATACAATAGTGAAAAGAATTAACATGGATCTAAAAATTACAACTATTTTTCTTTGAAATTTTCGGAATCACAACGAGAATGTTCTTAAGAAATTTAGAGCAGACCAAAGAACAAAGGGGGAAGAAAGTTTAAAACCTCAATAACGTATTAGAGTTTAAGTAGCCATTTATTTGAAATCTTATGCATGGCCTATAAATTTTTGTCTGCTGCAAAATAAATTTGCTATATAGAGCCAAAATGTAGTTTTTTTTATCATCTATGTTTTCAGGCGTTTCCCTACTCCAACTCCAATTCCAATCCCGCAAAACACCTACAACAAGAGATAAGAAAAGTGTTTAATTCAGCATAGAGTTAATAAGTAATGGGAAGGCATTCATTTCAATATCTATAAACGGTGACAATTGCTCAGTCTATTTGATTGAATAGATATCAAGTCAAAAGAAAAATAAATAAATAATGCAATAAAAATCAAACAAACTTGCCAAAACAATGTAAAATTATATAGATATGTTACACCTTGAACAAAATCCTACCTCTTCAATCCAACTCCATGGATCTAAAATCAGCAAACTTGTATGTGAAGAGTGGAAGAAAAAAAAAAAAAGGAAGACATCAATACCATATAAGCAAAACACCATGGGAAACAAATTCGATTCTTTAATATTGTAGACATTTGCATGACTCCTCATCAAATTACAAGGAGTAACTGATACATTGATACAATGTCTCTTCATTTGCTATGACGTTATGGGTGTTTAATTTGAACTTAATATATAACCGGTAAAGTTTAGCTTACATATAGAAGAGTATAAAAATGACAAAAGAAGTATTACATTAGATTAGTTGAGATTTGAGAATACAAAAAGATTTCACAGGTTACGAGGGACGTATCATGCGTACATTGCATTTTATGTTTTCATTATTTATACATATACTAATAAAGAGTAGTAGAAAATTAAAAGCTCATTTTATGGTGAGATGTTTTTACTTTTTGGTACAAAACAATTACAAGAATGATGTATAAATAAAGGGCAAAAAGGTTATTTAATTTTAATGAATAATTTAGTAATTTAACTTTGCCAAGTACATCTAGGTTGTGACCTAGATGACGTGAGGTGCTAGTACATCTAGGCCTTGAAATGTATGTCTTTACCTCTATCTCTACTACTCCTGCTCGGGCATGAATAATATATATATATAAGCCTTGGTGGCCATAAATCAACTTATATTTTGTGTGAGTTGTTTTGGCAATATTTTCATCGAGTGTCTAATGATTTTCTTCATCGCTTGTGATAATTTATTAACAATTTAATTGTATATCTGTTGGTTTTCTTCAACTAATGAGCTAATTCATTAACATCATGAATAACGGTTTTCTGATTGTAATTGCTATATTCTTTATACTTTGAAAGGTTGTAATTAATGAGAAGAAATAAAATTCCCATTTTTTTTTTGGTTTCCCACTCGATGTCCGATGCCTTCATTGAAGTCCGACTATATCTGGATTCGCGTCGCGTAGAGCCCTCTTTCGGAAGGAAGGTTTACATACACCATTCCGGAAGAAACCCAAAGGCCTTACTAAAATTTTGCTTTTGAATAAATTTTCCAGATTACAGGTATATTAAAATGGCTTCATTCCATGAAAATTTAGTTCCTTTTCTTTCCTGATTAATTTCTTCTATCACCATGGTTTTATGCCTATATGCCTATTTTATCGGGCATCTGCTATTTTTCATTGACATATAAACCAGTAACTCTGTGTACTGAGGCTTAAATAAATGGGAAGAAATCACTTAATATTTTTTGGCTCAGCTAAAGTTTGAACCTAAATCATCATGATTTTCTTCTAACGACCATGAGATCACATCCTAAGGGCTCGTTTGGTACGAGCTATAATGGATAATTAATCTCGGAATTAAAATTTGAGATGAACTTATCCCATGTTTGGTCGGGATAAAATCACGATATAAGTGCTCATTTTGTAGTGTTATTTTCATTTATGATTGTTACCAATCTGTATTACTGTAATAAATAATAAAACCAGTAAACTTTCTGAAATAGAAATAATATGTCAAAATAATATTGGAACAAATCGAGCCCACTGAATGCGCAGTGTGTCCTTAAGAAAATTATTCCCCTCAAGTACCCGAGGTGCTGGAATATTATCCTCCCACGATAGAACGATTTAACTCATCGGAGTGTTGGTACAAAAAACGCCGATGAACAACGAACCACTCGAAGGCTGTAAAGCACACTGAAAATTTTGTGCAAAGAATATCAGAAAATTTCGTAAAGAAAGATTCTGGGATTCAAAGCATATTTATAGACTTTCTAGCACTGTTTCTGAAAATGTTTGTAACCTTTCAGAAATAGCCATGGCTGTTGGGAATATTTCTGTTTGAAATATTGCGGGAAAAAGGATTTAAAATAATCCGGAAAAAAACCGGACCGGACCGAGTCGCGTCAAGAAATTTTGTCCAAAAAGATTAATCAATCAATCTTTGACCAAATACGAAGCCGAGTCGAGCGAACGACGATGACGACACGAAGCTTGCCTTCTTCGTAACTCGTTAAGAGCTAGAAGAAGAGAAATTGAATATGTACCCATCAAAAGTCTTTTCTTCCTTTAATATGGGACAATGTCCCTTTGCCAAGGAGGAAAACTCAAATATCTCATTTTTACTCCATTTCCAATTCACCCTTTTTAATCTAACTCAAGCTTAAAAAGCCCAACAATCTCCACACCCTCTCTTTTTTGAGATCTCAATTTCTCATATAATGACACATTTCACCATTGCTTCATTGAAGTTTGCCATAGTAGCCACACATGGTTACAACGCACAAATTACATGTGCCTTTAGTAATATAGCTGCCATTAATATGTACATTTTGTAGTGTGGTGTGGTCCTATATATGTCGATGTCTTTTTATTTGTTTCCTAATTGAAGATAACATCCAACTGATTCAAGTTACCCTTTTGAATACGTATCTACCAGAAAAATGATTGCTTCCAAAATTTCCTTTGGGCCCATTTTGATACCAAATGTTCTTTTAGCCATGGCCTACACCTATGATACATTGTGATAAAAATGACATTAATTGATCTTTGTCTATATTGGTCAAAATTTGACCGTCACAACCAAACTGCCTGGCACCTCGCTTCGATAACCAAGCGGTAAAGATCGACAGAGCCCATTCCATTTCTCCTATAAAGACACCCGACCAATCGGGAAAGGCGGCGCCTATGATCATGACTAGGATATGTCAGCAACGAAAAAGCGTCTGGTCAAGCAATGAGTAAAATGACTTCAACTATATATAGTCAAGAAGAGTCCTCAATAAAGGGGGGGAGGGGGGAGATCTATCACTCTCCTTATATCTCCATGAAAAATAGAAAAAAGGAAGAAGAAAAGAATATCTGTAAACCTGTTTTCTCATCAATTGATGAGAAAAACTATATTGAATAATAAGAAGACTTATCATGAATTTTTCGTCTAATACCCTTATCGATTTCGTTTTAATATTTTGATTCGAAAATGATTTCATCTGGCTAAGATTTACCCCTTCTTCTTTTGATTGATTTGTTCAAAGAGATTCTTGTATCTTTTGAGTCAAACAATTTGGCGCTGTCTGTGGGAATTTCTTAGTGAAGATTTTCCTAGTCTCTCCCAGATCGAAACAAAAAATACGATCACTCCTCAAAAGGAGCGCGAAGGGATAACCCAACCCGCACGAAACACAAGAGCAGCATAGGGAAGGAAGAAGAGCCAAACAACATAGCCGGGCATAGAAATCTTCGCCCCATCAAATATCGATATACTAAACAAAACAAACGATATCACCAACCTGCATTCTCCCAATAGACCGGACGGGAACAAAGAATTTCTCATCCTCACCTCCCACTCTATCCATGCAAGCACATAAGCCTGCGCACATAAGAAAGTCTCAATTGAAGGTCAAAAATAACTTCGACACAACTGAAATGCCCCCTGCCGGCAACCTCTCTGAGGCGGACGACAGAAGCCAAACATGAAAATGATAAGGCATACACTGCACGCACCTGAAAAAAAAAGCATTAACACCTCGTATTCACCAGCTTTGCATCATCTGGCTCAAGCAATACAAAACGGACTGGGACTCTCACGAACAATGCCTAGCTCCCCGGGAGCCGGAACGACGATGGGCTGCTAATTCAATAAATTCGAAATAACTCCCTCTAAAGCTAAGGTCCTTCGCCAAATAAAAAGAAGAGTTCGACCTTGATCGAACGACAACGGACTGCTATTTCGATAAATTTGAAATAACACCCTTTAAGTCTAAGGGCCTTCGCTGAATAAAAAGAAGAGTTCGACCTCGATCGAACGACAACGGGCTACTATTTCGATAAGTTCGAAATAACACCCTTTAAGGCTAATGGCCTTTGCCAAATAAAAAAAAAGAGTTCGACCTCGATCGAACGATGACAGGCTGCTATTTCGATAAGTTCGAAATAACACCCTTTAAGGCTACGGGCCTTCGCTAAATAAAAAGAAGAGTTCGACCTTGATCGAACGACGATAGACTGCTATTTCAATAAATTTGAAATAACACCCTTTAAGGCTAAGGGACTTCGCCGAATAAAAAGAAGAGTTTGACCTCGATCGAACGACGACGGGCTGTTATTTTGATAAGTTCGAAATAACACCCTTTAAGGCTAAGGGCCTTCGCCAAATAAAAAGAAGAGTACGATATCGATCAAACGACAACGGGCTGCTATTTCGGTAAGTTCAAAATAACACCCTTTAAGGCTAAGGGCCTTCGCCAAATAAAAAGGAGATTTCGACCTCGATCGGATAAAGACGGTTCGACATTTCGATAAAGTCAAAATAACACCTTTTAAGTCTAAGGGCCTTCGCCAAATAAAAAGAAAGTTCGACCTCAATCGAACGAAGGCGGGCTGCTATTTCGATAAGTTTGAAATAACACCCATTGAGGCTACGAACCTTCGCCAAATAAAAAGAAGAGTTCGACCTCGATCGAATGACGACGGGCTATTATTTCGATAAGCTCGAAATAACACCCTTTAAGGCTAAGGCCTTCGCCAAATAAAAAGAAGAGTTCGACCTCGATTGAATGACGATGGACTGCTATTTCGATAAGTTTGAAATAACACCCTTTAAGACTAAGGACCCTCGCCATATAAAAGAAGATTTCGACCTCGATCAAAGGACGACATGCTACTATTTCGGTAAGTTCAAAATAATACCCTTTAAGGCTAAGGGCCTTCACCAAATAAAAAGGATATTTCGACCTCGATCAGATAATGACGGGTCGACATTTCTATAAAGTCAAAATAATACCCCTAAAAGTCAACAACCGCTGAAAGAACAGAAAAATCGCGACTCATCAAGCGAGCCTCTGTCTCACACTAAAATCACTAACAAGCGAAATAGAAAGTAAAGTACAAGGTCAACAGAGGAGAAAAGTACTATTATTTTATACAAAGTTATAAATGGGGGCTACCACCGGTTACATACGGCCCAGGCCAATCCGAAAAAAGAAAAAAAGAAAGCGAACAAATGAAAAACAGACAACAAATGAAAAGAAAATATAAGAAAAAAGCACAGAGAACCACATCCTTCATTCGGCGTCATCATCGCCATCACCATCACCACCATTATTGCCATCCCCTAGAGAATCTCCATTGCCGTCATCGGCAACTCCATCAGCTTCGGACGTTGCCACATCATACCCACAGTTGACACGAGCCTCTCGAGCCTTCGCTCGCGCTTTTTCATAAGCCGCCTCATCCACGGTGCCTGCCTACCACAAACTCTTAAAAATGTCCCGCTGAGCTTCGGCGTAAACCTAGAGCTCGTGCGTTTGGCGAGTAACAACAGAGGAAGATGACTCGATTTGAGCCCGTAACCGCTCATTTTCTGCCTCTAGGACTGTGACTCAGTCTCCCAAAATTGAGGCCTCCTGATCAATCACACCTATGCGCTCCTCAAGCCTCACCTCCTCGAGAGTAGCCGTTGCCCGCTCTGATTCCTGTTTGGACTGGAGTACGCGGATACTGTCCTCCAGGGACACCGCCCTCACCAAAGCGTCAGGCCATACCCTCTCAATATTTTCCAATCCAGCGACTTTGCTCTCCATTGCTGCCAATTTTCTCATCCATTCCGCGCTCATCGTCTCGACCCTGACCATATTCTGGTCCATCTCACTGCATCGACCTCAACTTACCCTGCAAGTGCTCGCACTCCACAGCAATCCCCTTACCCAACTCGAGCTCCTCATCCTTAAAGCGAAGCTTCTCCTCGAGTTTGCTCTTGTTGCAGATGGTCTGTATCAATTCCTGAT
Source organism: Nicotiana glauca (assembly GCA_026770625.1). NCBI lineage: Eukaryota > Viridiplantae > Streptophyta > Magnoliopsida > Solanales > Solanaceae > Nicotiana > Nicotiana glauca. The sequence continues at coordinate 28,951 of MU774109.1, forward strand.
CCCTTTTCTCCAACTCCTCACCAAGAGCTCGATTGCGTGGGTCCGTTCTCAGTTGCTCATGCATCTCACGACACCTACCACGGTAACGACAGTATTTTTCCACCATGTTCAAGAAGATCCTCGCCCGGATGTTGGCCCTGCGAATGCTTTCCACTTCTACCATGTACGTCTGTAAAATGAAAAGCCGGAGTTGAATAGATATTTTCGGAAAGGGCGAAAGCATAAAGAAAAAACAAAACGTAACGTACCCTTAGGCCCATGACGGCCAACTTGTCCATCAACTCAGCATCAGGAACATCCCGAAGTAACTCGTTCTCGGCCTCAGAGCATAACAGGGTGAACTACGGTACCAACTTTTCCCCCTCCGCCAAGAGATTCACGCCAAAAGGGATCTGAAGAATATGGGCCGAGCCTCCCTCACTAACCACAAGAACGAGTAAGACCCTCATCGAACATTCTAACATCATAGGGGTCCAGGTCCGCCTCCGACTCGTAATCATCAATAAACATGTCTTTTCCCCTCTCTGCCACGGAAGAGGAGGCTCGACCCGCCGCAGAAGATGAGGGTACGTCTGAAGTCACAATAGCGGCTGTTGAAGTCTGGTTCTCTACCATAACAATATGCTGATCATCAATAGCAACAGGAACTTTCGATTGAGCCAAAACAGCAGCGGAAGTTTCCATATGATGATCACCGTCACCAGCAATCCCAAAACGAATAGTTCCGCCCCTATAGGAGGAGCCACCATAATGCCATCTCCGGATCTCATTGGGGGAGAGTTGTCCAGATGGATCACTGTTGGGGGCGCCGTTTCAAATTCTACTCTCTATGTCTTCAATGGCACCTCTTCCTCTCCAGTAGATGGTGACTCGTCCGTTGGGCGAACGACATTGGTTGGGACCTCATCCTGGGAAGTGGCCCTCACTGGAGTAACCAGGGCCACAAATTCAACTGAGGCAGCCCTCGAGGATGGTCGTGCAGTGGATACTGAGATAGGGCAAGTAAATTCGGCCGGTTGGCAAAAAGCTAATTGAGGGGACCTTGCTCTCCGCGCCCTCCATGGCAACGATGCACCATGCATTAGAAACTAAACAAAAAGAAAATAGAAGAGAGGACAGTAGATGAAGGTGTCGTTTCACCTGTAAGGGGCCTGTATCCCCAAACCTCTCGTGGAAGGTCGACTATATGCGAATTCTCGTTGTATGGAGGAGAATGGCCTCCACCTATTCACGAATCCCTTCGACAAGCGGCGGAGGCAATCTCTCAGCTACAAAGACGAGATAGTTTAGTACTCATAGAAAACGATCAAATATTTGACTAAAAAAGCAAACTTCCGTGTGAAGTTCCATTTCTCGGGGAACACCGTTTGATCCGCCACAAGGTGCTCGATTCGCACGTAGAAGAAGTTCTCATAGAAATGATGATTGGTGCGGTCGTCCATCTTGACCACAAGACCCCTCGACCCTTGAGGATGTATATGAATCATCGAACCACAAATCAACTGAGGAGGAAAAATGCTGAGCATGTAGTTCAAGGTGACCTCACGACCAGCGAGCTCGGCATACTTGAGCAGTATAAGAAACAACTTGTATAAATAAGGTGAAAGCTGTGCGGGGCACACTTTGTAGAAACGACAAAAATCTACCACCAACATGGAAAAGGGGAGGGTGTACCCTACAATGAAAGGGTAGGTGTAGAACATGTAGTACCCGGGACGATCGAATTGAGATATGCCGTCCGCCTCCACCAGCTGCATATCAATATAATAGGGGATTCCCCACCTTTCTTTCAGTTCTGTAATCCCTCTCTCCCTTACAACGGAACGAACAGGTTTTAGCTCTGCTCCACCGCTGGTGCTAAATTCGATCACCTCCCTCCCCGGGCGAGGCAAGATCTCTATCACCGAAGGAACTCCCTCATCCTCCACCGTATCTATCTCTCTGGTGACCTGAATGGAATTCTCCGGCACCGAATTAATGGCAGGAAGGTTGTCTTGATGAGAATCACCAGTCATTTTTCCAGCAAAGAGCGCTCCAAAGGGAGTGAGAAGAAAATAAGAAGAAGACGTAAAAAGTTCGACGAGAAAAAAGATAATTAGAAGTTCAAGATATCAGTAAAAGCTATAGTTGAAGAATTCTCTCAAGCAAAAGATGAAATGAATCCACCAAATGACTAGTATCCTCTATTTATAAGAGACATAAATTCTCCGAGCATGAAACCCAAGAATTGCCATTTCAGACCTGATAGGGCACGAAACGTTCCAACCCTGGAAATATGTGTTATAATGGTGGTAACCATAAACCGACGCTTTAGCTCCATCTGACGTCTCGATTCCAAAACAGTCGCAACGGTCCATGAGGATTGAAGAAACGCTTATGTTCCGCCTTTAGCCTACAAAATATTGTTAAGGATTAAAGGATTGTGAGTCAGATTTCCCTCGACTTCGTAATAAACATGATTCGTCTGCCGAGTATGACATGGGACGACCCCGCCAGACAGAGGGACTAACTGTATTGGTCAAAACTGACTGTCATGGCCAAACGGCCTGGCACCTCGCTCCGATAACCAAGTGGTAAAGATCGATAGAGACCACTCCATTTCTCCTCTAAAGACACCCGACCAATCGGGAAAGGCGACGCCTATGATCAAGACTAGGATATGTCAGCAACGAAAAAACGTCTCGTCAAGCAATGTGTAAAATGATTTCAACTATATATAGTCAAGAAGAGTCCTCAACAAAGGTTTGGGGGGGGGGG